>CATIWO010297204.1:0-12259 GCA_949673435.1 Macaranga tanarius
GTCCAAAACTTAACGTACAATTATACCCCTTTACAAAAATGCACATATTATCTTATATGCAAATCCTAAAACTCTACTAAATATATCACAAAAATATAATGCATATACAGTGCATATGAAAATGCGGGTGTTACAATAATATTACTTCAGAATTTGATTAGGTATGAAACTATAGTATCATTGTAGATTGGTATGTTAAGAAGGTGCGTATGGACATTTAGAGACAGAGAAAGATATAGACAGTGATTAAAAGAGAGATTGTGCATGCTAATTAGATTTCAGCTGTAATTATATAATCTGTGATTGAAGATGAGTAAGAATTTATTTAAATGATGATGTGAGATTATATGTTGATGGTAGGTAAATGGAAATTGTGCATGTTTATTTGATTTCAACTATACTTGCTTTCCATATGGATTGAGATGGGCATGAAGCTTATTTATTGATACTAATTAATTGATAAAGATTAGTGCAAGGGTGGTAATGGATGTACTTATAATTAGAGAATTTCCTAATGTGTTCTAGATTAAATATCAGACTTTTGCACCGAAGAGTAGATTTAAAATGGAATTATTCCAAAGGATGTATCCATATTGATTACTTTGTACACATCAATGATATTTGAAGAATTTTAAAAGTAGATTGTTAAAAGGAATAATTCATCATGAGGGGCATCAATTCAGTCTATAAGAGAAAAGAATAATAGTATGAGGTTAGGTAATAATTACAAGCAATCGAACAATATCTTAATGAAGAATAATTATCCGTAATTGAGAAATGAAAGGTTGCTTGATTAATTGAAAGATGCAATAGTGTTTTTGAAGATAGATTTGGAACTGAGATATTGGCAATTTTGAATGATAAAACATTTTATTTTCAAATATGGTATGCAAAATAGGAAATGGATGGTATGAATTTATGATTATGTCATTTGGATTGATTGGTATACCAAATGTGCCTACGTCATCAATGAGTAAGATTCTTCTATAGTATTTGCATGTTGAGGTGAAAAGTATTTTGGTAAGTAGTTATTAGATATAATGAATGATATAGACTCACAATAATAACAAAGGAAGTACGTGAATTCTATTTGTTTATTATCTTTGTGTGATCATGATAGAGTAGATGAGTTATTGTGATGAGTATTTTGATGAACTATGCTTCTTGAGTTCTGTTATGAATTGTGATGGTATTAGAATTATGGTTGTAAGCGTGTATATATTATAAACTTGAGTTTGGTTCCTTGGATATAAATGAGGTTATGTTGGGAGTAAATATTGATAAGTTGATTAGCTAAGTATCTATCAACAAGGCAAACAATATCAAACAATGAGAGCGTGATGGGAAAGTGTGAATTCTTGCGAGATGCTATCCCTATTATTGAAATAAATGTAAACATTAAATAAAGTATTAATATATAAAATTCATATGATGTGTACTAACTTGATTATTGATTATATTTATACTCTTCTAGTATAGAATTGACATGTATTATTGTGAGTAAAGATTTTATTTTTAAATAATTTTTTTGAGTTCAGGAATTAAATGGTTGAGGTGAAAATGATTTTATAAGTGATTAAAGAAATATTATGAGTGTGAGACAAAGGTTGCAATTATTAAATTTGCATAATCTTTGGGATGTTTTAATGGCATGCAATATATATATAAATAAAGCTTCAATTTTTCTTGTGAAATTGCTCATTTTGGCATAAGTAAAATGTTCATCCTTGCATGTTATGTTGTTATGTGTCTCAACTAACTAGGATCACTGAAAAAAGAATAGAATCTTATAGTTACAATCTCTATATGTCATAAAGGAATTAAATTTAAATCTGAGAGCTTTGGTACCTCTATGTTGAAGAGGTGTGGTATACGTATGTCGGTCAAATAGGAACAATTATTCTTTTATATCTAAGGTTTAACATATACAATAAGATAAGATATTTACATTAGTTGTGATTCATTCCTTTAGGTGCTAAATTTATATGATTGCGAAGGCTAAATAGGAAATTTTAAGATTTGAAAGAAAAGGAAAATTTAGTCTGAAAAATATGGACAGTATGGAATTGTAAAGAAGGTGGGCCATTAGCATATAAATTGGATTTGCTAAAAAAATTGTTATCTAATCATGATTTCGAATCCTAGTTATATAATACAAAAGCCTAAAATATAGATTTTTGAAAGAGTGACGTATGTGAAAGAATCGATAGAAATTATAGATCGAAAGGTGAAGCGATTAAGAAATAAAGGGATTCCAATAGTAAAGGTGAAGTGAAGTCATCATTCACCTAAAGAAGTAACATGGGAAGTAGAAGAGCTAATGAAGTAGAAAAATCCGTATCTTTTCCTGGAAGATAGTGAGTTATAAATTTCGGGGATGAAATTTTATTAAGGGGGGAGAAATGTAACACCCACCCTTTAGCACATGTGTGTGTGACGTAAGTATTTTATTTCATGGTTAAGAGTTAGTAAACTTCATTTAAGTTTAAGATTAGGAATAAGTTGTAGAGAATGACTAGATTGTAAGAAAAGTTTGGAGTGATTTGTCACAATAGAAAGTTTAAGGCTGTTGTAAAACAATTCCATTTCATTAAGGAGTTAGTGAGTAATTGTGATGATTTTTAGTTATATTATTAGATTATTATTTTATTAGTTATTAAGAGATAAATATGCATTGATAAGAGATATATATGCATGATTAAAGAGAAGACTTTAGAGGAGGCCAAATGGAGTCTTTTGATTAGTTAATGTGTGTATGTGGCACTGTGTGGGTGCTACATAGCATATGTAGATAATTAATTATGGATTTTTAAGTCCATTCGGGTAGAACAAGGCATTAGCATAAGCAATAAAATGTCTGGCCTTATTTGACCTTTTTAACAGCAGATTTAGTTTAAGCACAAAACATAAACATTTTAGAGGACTCTCTGAAGTTTCCAAGGAATCAAATCTTTAAATTAGAGCTCTATAGCTCAAGTTATGATCAGAATAAAAGGACTGAAAAATAGAGGATCAAGACCAAAAAATTCCCAAAATCAAAACTCAACTAAATTTAATCCAAAAATACAAATAGAACTTACCAATTAAGCTCCAATTGAATAAAAGACCTTATAATACCTCCCAAAGCTGTTGATTGATCACTTGAATAAGATCACAAACTCTCCAAAAATCATTCAAGAATTCACTCTCTTCTTCCTTCCAATTCTCTGCACCAACATACACCAACACACATATATATACACACTTATACAAGCCACCAATTAAAAGCCTCCATTTGTATCTCTAAAGTCTCCTCCCCATTAAATGCATATTTATCACCAAAATAACAATAATAATAATAATTTTAATAATTATTACTAAATATCTCCATAATTACTCCTTCAACTCCTTAATAAAATGGCATAAATTCACAATAGCCCAAAACTTTCTATTGTGACAATTAATTCTAAACTTATCTTACAATCTAGTCCTTCTCTGCAACTCAAACACATTCTTAAACTTAAATAAAGTCTACTAATTCTTATGCATAAAATGCAATATGTATATCATATGCACGTGTGCTAAAGGGTGGGTGTTATATTTCTCCCCTCCTTAAAGAAAATTTTGACCTTAAAATTTAATAACTCACTATCTTTCGGAAAAAGATACAAATTTTTTACTTCATTAACTCTTCTACTTCCCATGTTGCTTCTTTAGGTGAATGATAATTGTACTTCACCTTTCGATCTAAAATTCCCTATTTAGCCTTCTCAATCATATGAATTTAGCACCCAAAGGAATGAATCATATAAATAATACTAAATATGATGTTCATTATAAGAGGTTAAATTCTCCTCTTAAGTTGTCAGGTTAACACGAATCACAATTGATGCAAATATCTCATTTCATATATATGTTAAACCTTAGACTAAAAGAAAAATTGTTCCTATTTGATCAACATACGTATACCATACCTCTTCAAAATAGAGGTACCAAAGCTCTTATATGTAAATTTAATTCCTTTGTGACATATAGAGGCTGTAACCATAAGATTCTATTCTTCTTTCAGTGCTCTAAATTAGTTAAGACACTTAACAATATAACATACAAGGATGAACATTTTACTCACTCCAAAATGAGCAATTTCACAAGAAAAATTGAAGCTTTATTTATATATATTGCATGCCATTAAAAGATCCTAAAGATTATGTAAACTTGATAATTGCAACTCTTATCTCACACTCATAATGTTTCTCTAATTACTCATAAAAATCATTTTCACCTCAACCATTGAATTTCTGAAACTTAAAAACGTTTAAAATAAAATCTTTACTCATAATAATATATGTCAATTCCATACTAGAAGAGTATAAATATAATCAATAAGCAAGTTAATACACATCATACGAATCTCATATCTCATTACTTTATTTAATGTTTTTCATTTATTTCAACAATAGGGATAGCATCTGGCAATAATTCACACTTTCATATCTCACTCTCATTATTTGATATCATTTGCCTTGTCGATGGACATTTAGCCAATCGATTTCTCAATATTTCACATAGTCAATTATCATAAAACCAATCGATATATTAACATTTACTCCCAAACATAACCTCCTTTATATCCAATATCATCACATTCCATAACACAACTCAAGAAGCATAGTTCATAAAAAACACTCATTATAATAACTCATCTATTATATCACGATCACACAAAGATAATGAACAAATAGAATTCATGTATTTCCTTCGTTATTATTGTGAGTCTATATCATTCATTATATCTAATAACTACTTACTAAAATACTTTTCATCTCAACATTCAAATACTATCAAAAAATCTTGCTCATTGATGACATAGGCATATTTAGTATACCAATCAATCCAAATGACAAAATCATAAATTTATGCCATCCATTTCTAGTTTTGCATGCCATATTTGAAAATAAAATGTTTTATCATTCAAAATTGCGAATAACTTAGTTCTAAATCTATCTTTAAAAACACTATTGCATCTCTCAATTAATCAAGCAACCTTTCATTTCTCAATTACAAATAATTATTATTCATTATGAAACTGTTCGATTGCCTGTAATTATTACCTAATCTTATACTAATATCCTTTTCTCTTATAGACTGAATTGATGCCCCTCATGATGAATTATTCCCTCTAACAATCTACCTTTTTAAATTCTTCAAATTCCATTTATATGTATAAAGTAATCAATATGGATATAGCCTTTGGAATAATTCCATTTTAAATCTATTCTTTGATGTAAAAGTAATTCTGATATTTCTTCTAGAATACTTTAGGAAATTATCTGATTATAAGTACATCTATTACCCCTGAACCTTAATATCGGGTAAGCTTTATGCCCATCTCAATCCATATGGAAAGCAATTATAGTTGAAATTAAATAAATATGCACAATTTTCATTTACCTAACATCAACACATAGTCTTATATCATCTTCTTTCTTTGTTAAGCTAAAATAACACCCCCATAGTGAATGACTCACATTACCATTTTTTTTTTTACCTTTTTAACTCTCTTAACATTATTTTGTATGTTGTCATCAATTTTAAAAGCCACCCTTGAAGTAATCTAAATTCAAAATTTGTTTTTAAGAATAATCTCATTAATTCTATTTAGATACAAATTAGAAAATTCTTCAGTTACGAATTCACCTATTACCCTTGAATCAACTTTCATTGAATCACAATATCATCTAAATAACTTCTTACTCATCTTCAATCACAGATTATACAATTACAGCTGAAATCCAACTAGCATGCACAATCTCTCTTTTAATCACTGTCTCTATCTTTCTCTGTCTCCAAATATCTATACCCATACCATCATCAATATTTCATATTACAACCTATAGATCATAACTCATCCATTGCACATAAGACTTTATCATAAGAACCTAACGACAAAAGCCAAATTTATGAGGAATCTACCAAAAATTTGGCAGAACCTCCCCTAAAATATAGATATCTCCCTACTAAAGTAGGGCCAATCCTGTAATAAAATAACTACACTTCTATAAACAATCTCAATTAGGGCTCAGTTATCCACCACACTACAATTACATCTAACTGAATATCACTAATATACTATTATTGGTAATACATGAGCATTGCCAATATCACAATGCATTCACATTAATCTTCATATGAATATAATATGTCATTAATAATTCTAAAGGGCACAACTCATTTAATCCATATTTTTATTTCATATGATATCACATATCTTGCTCAAATAATGACACTACATAACTAATTCTCCTTTCATCAGTACTTATTAATTCAATCTAGAATTCTTTTCGTACTCTATAACTATTTCTCTTCTATGGTGAAATCACTAATACCTATGAAAATCTTTGCACCTTACTCTCTTATCTTTTCATAGTTCTTCATTAACAATGCTATCCACTTGCTCTTGACTCATTATTCTCATCATTTAATTAAATCTCAAAATACAATTGTATTAAATTTATAGAGAGTTATAAATGAAAAATTATTCATGCTCATATAATGCATTCATATGTATTGTCTATAAATTAACTCTAGTGACTCATTTGGCCGATGGGTTGAGCTTGGTATTCTTTCATCCTGACAAATGCTACACATATCAACTATATGTCATCTATGACTTATGTATAATATGCCATGAATGCAACATGCTCTCATGTCCTGAGAAAATCTAATCCCTGCTCTGATAACACTTAATGTAGCACCTTCAAAGAGCCATATACACGTATCCATAATATTAATCCAACATGTGGAATAAGAAAATTTTTCATTTAAGATATGCATATATATATATATGTAAAATTCTTGTTTGATACACTGAAAATACTTAACATATACTTTACATAATGTTAAAATATACACATGGACTCAATTTTCAAAATGCTCGAATGTTATGATGATGGGGATGGAAGTGATTGCACCAAGCTTTCCTCGGACCCACCTGAGCTCTCTATAGGGGCACACTTTAACTCAATCTAACTATGCCCTGAAAACCACAATTGTAAAGGAATGAACTTGTGACTCAATAAGCAACCATCAATATAATCATATATATAATTCTCCTCAAGAACTAATTAAAGAAATATATATAGTACATTTTACATAAGAAATTCCATCAATAAGTTATGCACGGCCATGCCTGATTTGACACTTTTTCTTCCTGATTCCGCATGGCCATGCCAAAAAGGCACATGACCATGCCTGATGTGATAATTTTTCTCCCAATTTGTACACGGCCGTGTCTGATATTCTGAATTCAATATCATACTTATGCACGACTGTGTTATAACATTACATGGCTATGTCTAACAGCCTGTATAACATTCAAAATATCACCAATAGATACACAAACACCAAAAACCATTTGTTGGTGCAACATATACAATAAATCATAATACTCCAATTAATCCTCAACCATTTCACATAGTATCCACATATATATATCAATCACAACTTACAACCATATCTTATTTTACATCAGTTCCAATCAACATACTAAATCACAAGCTACCATTTTCACCATAATCCATGTCAATCCATACCACATCAAGTGGCTTGCACAATTCAATATATTTAGCCATTATTCACATTTCACCACTACACGTTCACAATCAACCATTCACTATTCTCACAAACCATATATACATATATAAATCATCCTTGCCACAATAAATGGCGTACACAAACCAACATAGTCAACAATTATAATTACATAAGAATTAATATATATATATAGGCATTATAGTAATAATCACTTATAATCAACTCTTCCCATTTTCACAATTATACTCCTGTTTATAATTTCACATCCCACATCACTTAATATTGTCAATATGGTATCATTTTATATTTTATATGGTCTATGGTCACAAAGCCAATCGACATGCCATTTCTCATAGTCGATAGTTACAAAGCCAATCGACATCACATTTCTCATAATCAATGGTCACAAAGCCAATCGATATCACATTTCTCATAATCGATGGTCACAAAGCCAATCGATATCACTTTTCTTATAATCGATGGTGACAAAGCCAATCGATATCACTTTTCTCATAATCGATGGTCATAAAGCCAATCGATATCACATTTCTCATAATTGATGGTCACAAAGCCAATCGATATCATATTTCTCATAATCGATGGTCACAAAGCCAATCGATATCATCATATCCACATTTACTCATAATACAACATCATTATACTCAATGGATCAAACTCAAGTTCATAATACAACCACACATATAACCACAATTCAATACTGTCATATATATCAACTTTACTTTAGTATGTCAATTTTAAGCACATATAACATACCATAATACTATCACATTACCAAAAATAACTCAATATTCTTAATTCCTCAAACAAACTCATCTTCTCATTCTTAATCACCCACAGGTGATAATAATTATGATTTATACATTTCATTTGTTATCAATATGAATTTATAAAAAGTATTCATTTAATAATATTACCTATCTTTGCATCTTATTCATTATATTAATACTACTTACCTCAAGTGCTTTCAACTCATTCAAAAGTAAAGCTTCTCCTAGTGATTGGTATCTCCTCTATCCTCCTTGTCACTGCCTACACATAATCATTCATCAATACACAAAGCAACATGACACTTACACTTAAATGCAACTGGGTACAACTTCATGCTTAAGGTTTAATGTATCCAAATAATTCATACACAAGTCTAATGAATATGAAAATAATAATAAATATAGTCATATGAGTCTACTTCCAATTCCAATTAAAATCACTCAATTCGGACATGTATGGAATTTATTATGGATTTTTTATTAAAATTGGGAAAAACAGAGCTGATAGCAAGAGCAAGAAAATGTCAAGCCTTGCTAAAAAATCTTAACAACAAAATTAGCTTAGGGCCAAAACATAAAAGTTATAGAGGACTCCTTCAAGTTTCCAGTGCATTCAACCTTGTTTAATTTAGAGTTCTAAAACTCTATATATCACTATATAACCAACATACTAGAAAATTCATAAACCAACCTATATATTACTACTGTCATGTTTGATATATGAAGTTCATGATGCTCTTAAAAATTATAGACACATCCAATAATCACCAAATTCATACAGACTCTACATATATAGGTCTAATTTCATGCCCAACTAAAATCACATAATTAACATATGTATAGAATTAATTATGGATTTTTAAGTCCATTCAGGTAAAACAGGGCATCAGCATGAGCAATAAAATGTCTGGCCTTATTCGACCCTCTTAACAGCAGATTCAGTTTAAGCACAAAACATAAACATTTTAGAGGACTCTCTGAAGTTTCCAAGGAAGCAAATCTTGTTTAAATTAGAGCTCTATATCTCAAGTTATGATCAGAATAAAAGGACTAAAAAATAAAGGAATAGGACCCGAAATTCACAAAATCAAAACTTAACTAAATTCAATCCAAAAATACAAATAGAACTTACCAATTAAGCTCCAATTAAATAAAAGACTCGTTAATGCCTCACAAAGCTGTTAATTGATCACTTGAATAAGATCACAAACTATCACGCATTATCCACAATAATATACTATATATATCTCTTTAATCTTAGTCATTAAATTAAGATACATAAAATGAGATCTTAAGGTTATAATAACAATTTTGTATTCTTAATCCTTAACTACTACTGATAATCAAATTAACTCTTATACAATCATTCACTATACAGGTTAGGAGATTTTAATGTAATAATACATTTACTTAAATGTAATATAGAACCTGTACAAATTTAAACCTCAATGTTTAGCAACTTCGCTAGTGAAATAACTCCGTTCAATTTCTTTTCTCTACAAACATTTTTTCTATCATATAATCATATTTTAACAATTCTAGATGGCAAAGATGATAACTAAGCAAACACCAAATATCATAAATAATATAAAGCACCATAGTGCTAACCATCCATCATAACATAACTATATACATCAACATATATATAAAATAAGAGTACTAGATGCTTAAACAATTAATATAGTAGTATCTAATATCAATTTCCCTAGCATCTATCTCTCAGCGGTCTTGGATCTCTGTCTAGAAGATGATGGTGGTGATGATAGTAGTAGTAGCAGCATATATTCAGGCCCAAAACCCTCAACATAAATAACTAGCCCAATGGCTCAAAAAGAACTCTGGTGACATGCACTAGAGGATGTGGAAATGGTTGTAAGCAAAAAGCCAAAATGATACATCTACAAGACTGCATCATACCCAAGTGAGGGTGACCTGGACATCCAAAGAGGTGGTATAGTAAACTCAGAATATAGTACAGACATTATCAAGGTGCTCCTCTTGCACGGATGAGACACGTGCATCAACTCCTATGGGCAGGACGGTGACCTTAAATACTAACTCTGCATTTGAGTCATGGTAAATAATATACTGCACTAAAGTCTCCGCGGCTGTCACCTCATAAACCATAGTAGCCCACTATACTGCCATGTCACTAGGCTATAGACTAACTAAGCTGTGAAAAATATTTTAAAAACAGTGGTGGGTAATTCCGAAAGAAAATTACCCAATGAGCAGCTAGATATCTTTAAAATAAAATCATTTATCCAAACATGCTTATTCCCAAAACACAGCAATCATTTAAAAACTGATAAACACTCACAAATATACAGCATCATAAAAATGATATTTTTAAGAATAAAAATCTTCTTTCCACAAAAGCATTTGGCAAAAGATTCCCATCACATGAGAAGTATTTAAATATTTTCAATAATAGTATAAATCAAAACATAATCAAGAATATAAACTTTTCTTTTTCCAAAATGAAACTCGAGGTAGTCAAATCGTTATCTAAAATTTTTGGCTTCTTTTAAAGTTCAACCATTAACAATTCCCAAACAATTTGGGGTCCAAATCCTAAATTTTAATAAAATAAATGTAACACCCATATTTTAGAAACACTGTGCATACATTATATTTTCATGTCATGGGGAGTATAATTATGAATTTTATTTATGTGTGGATATATAGATATGGGTAGAGAGGGGTATATTTCTAAGATAAGTTTGAACCTTTTTGTTAAATTAGAAAGTTATGGACTTTTGGGTAATTATCCTAGTCCATTAAGGGTGTGTAGAGATGATTGTGATATTTGTGTATATATATATATATATATATATATATATATATTATTAGTGGTAAGAGATAATTGTTGATTATTATTATTATTATTATTATTATTATTATTATTATTATTATTATTATTAAAATATTAGTGTAGTATGTAATTATTAGGAAGACTTTAGGGAAGTGGCAATTGGCAATTTTTAATTGGTTGGGTGTAATTGTGTATATGTGTGTATGTGTGTGTAAGAGTGAAGGAAGTGTAGAGAATTATGGAAGAAGAAGAAGAGAGGTTTTTGGAGGATTTTGGTGGGATTTTGATCTTGCTCTAACTAGCAATCTTATGCCTTAAGAAGATTTGGGAGGTCTCATATGCATTGAAGTCCCATTTCGTAAGATTTAATTGTGTTTTTATTGGTTGTAGTTGAGTTGATTTTAGTTGTTCAATTCGGGGTTCTGAAATAACCTATTTTTCAGTCCTCTTGTTTTTATCATATTTAGAGTTTTAGACCTCTAATTTGAGCATGGTTTAATGTTATAGAAACTTTAGAGTGTCCTCTACAACTCTTGTATTTTAAGAAAAACCTAATTCTACTGTTTAGGGTGACTAGCACAGCTATACATTTTCTTGCTCAACTAGCCAACTCTATTTTCCTGTTTTGCCCGATTTTACTTAAAAATTCATAATTAATTTCAAATACATATAAATTGAAATTTCAATTAGAATTTGAAGTAGACTCACATGTCTAGCTTCAGTAATATTTTCAGGATTTTTGGATATGTGTGTAAATTATTTGGACATTTTAAACCTAGAGCATGGAATGGCACTTAGTTGCATTTAGTTGAGTTTAAGTGCTAGAGTCTTGTTAGTGATGTGATTTTGATGTATGAATATTGTGTAGGCATTGATAAGGATAAAAGCAGTGCAAATCAATGAGAGAGCTTCTATTTTGAAGGATTGGAAGCACTTGTGTAAGTAATTATTAATATAATGCTATGTATATTGATTCTCTTGAATTAAATAATTATGTGTTATGAATGATATATACATACATATATATATATATATATATATATATATATATATACATACATATATATATATATATATATATATA
>CATIWO010297329.1:0-35102 GCA_949673435.1 Macaranga tanarius
GTGATAGTCAAATTAATATTAACCAAATATTAATTTATCGACTACGAACAATTTTATAGCATATGTACTAAATAAATGTGTCACTCATATTATCAACTCTTGATAATACATTTATTTAACATAATGCTAATGGAGTAATGCTTTAAATAAATAAACACTTTATTTAAACGAACATTACATGGCCATTTGGGATAATTTACAATGTCATAATACAAGATTGCGTCTAGGGCATATCACTATACTAACAGAAGATGCCACCTCTAACCATTTCACTAAATAGCCCACATACTTCACTATGTATGATTTCCAACACATCATTGGCTCTTACCATTTGTCCAGCAAATAGTGATCTAGTCATCTTGCTTTAAAGACAAGCCTCACAAGTTGGATTGGATGCAGATTTAAGACTGCTTAAGATTCCCATCCTTTCTAACTTTGTGATCCTATCCTCCGCAATATGACATAATCTCAAGTGCAACAGATATTTGGAGTTAGAGACAATTTCAATTAGCATTGCTTTATATTAAATTGAGGCTCATTGTTATTGGACATATTATCAATATAATATAGACCATGTATTAAATAATCCACGCCTATCAATTTATTTCCAAAATAAATCTTATATGCATCTCTACTAAAGAGGAATTCATAATCTCTACTAGTCAAACTAGATATAGAGATAATATTTTTGTATGCATTAGGTACTTATAATACACCCTCCAATAACAAAACATGATTATACAAATCAATTGAAGTGGACCCTATAGCTTTGGCCGCAATACTTGCTCTATTTCCAAGCTTTAAGGTCACTTCATTAGGCCCTAACCTTCTCTCATTTGCTAGATCCTCTAAAGATGTACAAATGTGATAACTTGTACCGGTATCTAATACTCATATATTTGATAAGCTCTTAGAATATTTAAAAGTAATTAAATTAGAGAAAGTCTCACTTTCCCTTGCCTTGCTCAAGTCTCACTTTCCCTTGTCTTGCTCTTCCCTTATGGTGGCCTTGTGTTTGACAATACTTGCCTTGCCTTTATTTTTTGCTATTCCACCCGAGGGCTTGACAACACTTGCCTTGCCCTTATTTTTGTCACATATAATGAAAAGTGGGTTTATAGGTCTCATGTTATTAAATTCTGCAAAAGGTAACAAGAGTGATTAGTTGTATGTCATTATAATCAACATTAGATTTGGTCTTTAATCATAATGGGCTCCCACTAACTTGGCGAATCCTACACTTCCAAGTAGAAAATGGAAATCCTTTGTTGGATGGATTTTTACTGGGTAATGGAGTTCTTAATGGGCCACTATTATCCCTTACGTATGTATTGTCATTCTTGGAATAATAGTTCTCATTAAGTGGACAACTCTTATCCATCACATCTCATGCGAGGTTCCATTAATCCGGCTCCTAATGTTATAGGCCTTAGGTATGCCTAATTGCCATTCTTGGCCTTTGGCATTACTTAGGTCTATACCATTAGATCAGTGAAGTGTATGGATTTGAATACTACAAACCTCAGGTATGCCTATTTTCCATTCTTGGCCCATAGTGTATCCATGCACCCCCAACAGCTCATGCTTAACAATAACACTATATGAATTTCTTGGCCCTCATGCACACCCCTATGTATCCATAGCCGATGCACATAAGTCTAAAATCATATAAGTTATTGCTCCAATGGAGAGCCTAGACCTAAATTTCGTTGGAAGATTTTTGGGTCATTATTAAGGTCTCACTTTGCACATTAGACATTTTACAACATACAAATCTCATACATACATTACATGCCAACATTCACAACATATATATCTTATACATACATTGTATGCCATCCACCTATATATATATCACACATATATATATAGCATGTATCAATATACATATCTCATACATATATTGCATGGCATTCTACATCCATCTATATACATATCTCATACATATATAACATGCATTAATATACATATCACATATATACATTGAACATAAAAAATGGATGCACAAATAAGGAGTGATCATGGGCCTTTCCTAATCCTATTCTAACACTTAGAATATTTACAAGTGGGCCTAGCCCAAGAAAAGCTTTCATTCCATAAGCCTCCTTAGTTACCATCATTATGGGCCTTGCCTCCAAGCCTCTAAGGTTGAATGGGCCTCTAATTGAAAACTTCAATCTTCAAGTCACAACTCTTATGATGTACATTCAATTCTTGGCATACTAAGGCAAATAATTTACATCTTAATCTATGCAACTAACACTTAATTACATAACCATAATAATAAACTCAATTATTATTACAAACCAAATATGTAAACTAAGTCCATGATTAATCCTTGCATGAATGACAAGCATACATTCAATTAAAATACTACTATTGCATGTAATTTGAAGTAGCAAGTCAAGCAAACATTCAATTAAATGCAACTTTTGCATGTTATTTAAATGATTAATCCAAGAAAAACATGTGTATAGCATTGTCTAAGATGCATCTAGTGTGTATACTATAAATAGGGGTCAATTTTAAGCATCAACATGATGAAAAACGGGTAGGGCTGCCTCCAGACACTGGCGAGCGCCAGCGACTGGAGGCAGCCAAGGGTAGATTACCAGTACCCTTCGCTGCCTTCAGTCACTGGCGATTGCCAGTCCCCTGTAGCAGAATGCACTAAAAATACATTTTTAAGTTGCAACACTTATAACAAAAGACACAACACTTATAACCAATCAAATGTACAATCACAACACTTGCAATTAACATTTTTAGCATGCATAATAACACACAAAAGAACTAAATGGTCACAACACTTGTAACCATTCACATTCTTAATCACGACAACTTGCAAATATTAACATGTATAATCACAACACTTACAATTATTATTATTTTAGCAAGTAAAGCATGTGATAGATGTCTCTGATACCACTTGAACGGAAGTGTGATCATGGAACAATCAAAAGTATGGAATTTTTAAAAATTTTGATTGCATGCGACTCTTACATCAAATATAAAATTACACCCATACCCATAGATTATATCACATGCACTCTTACATAGCTAAACATGCATCAAGGATAATATTTATACAATAAATAACCAAGTCATGTTATCAAAATACAAGACCAAGCAACTAAGAGCTTAGTAACACTTACAAAACTCCAAGTTGGTAGCATGCTTGATAAGCTTTGGTTGATGTTGATCTATAAGCTCTAAGCTCCCCAAATGTGAAGCCTCTAGCTTAAAACACACAAGTTGTACAAGGAAGATCTTCAAGGTTAGTAATGCTCTACCCACAAGCCTCTTCTTTTGATTTGACCAAAGAGCTTGTTAGAGCCACTTCAGGCTTGAATGTATGGAATAAAAAATAACCTCCCAAAGATGATAGATTTGAACTTATACAACTCTTGTACAATAATTGCTTTTTCTTGAAAGCACACAACTCTTGTGTATATATGAATTCTCTACACTTGAAGAATAAGAAGGAATAAGACACTCTCAATCCTTTTCTCTCTTTTATAAGAATATCAAATTTTCTCTCAAATGTGCAAATGAAGTTAAAAGTTAGTTGTCTCTGCACTCTCCACTAACTATCAACATAAACAATATGATAATAGTTTGATAATATCTTGAGTATCCTATACTCAAGCCACATGCATAGCCATAGCTTGAGTGTCTCACACTCAAGCCACATGCATTATTATAGCGTAAGTGTCTCACACTCAAGCTATATACATTTGATAGATTGAGTATTGATAGTATGCAAAATAGCATAGTCATTTAGGATCATTTTGTTGACTTTTTATTTAGTTTGCATTTGCATTTAGTTTAATTATTGCATTATTGTTGTTAGTTTTATTGCTTTGATGTTGTTTTTATGTTTTGTAGGTCATTTTAGGCTTATCTCATGCTTAGAAGTGTATTTGGATACTTTAGAGTGAAGAATGGTGTATAAAAGGCAAAGAAAGAACAAAGTGGGGCTGTGCCGAGTCGTCCCGAGGGTTCTGAGTCATAACAAAGGCTTGCTATGCCGAGTCAAGCCTTCAGTCAACACAGTGTGCCGAGTTCCAAGAGTTATAACTTTTCAGCTTTGTTTTAGAGATAACGTCATTTTGATGGACAAAAATGCCTTTGAACTTACTACATCTGCACAGGGTGGTGACTTTTCATTTCAAATGGAGTCTTTCCAATTCAAAATGAATTGTAGTCACTTGTAACCACATTTAAGGTCAATATATACATTATTTCTGATCTAGAGAGAAAGAGTTGAAGTATTATTATCAGATATTAGAAATTACATTTTAGTTTAAAGTATTTTAAGGAGACACTTTCAAGTAGTTAGGGATGTTAGTCAAGGAGGCTATTCAATATCAAGCCAACTACTTGGAGAGCATTGGAGATTTCATCAACACATTTTCTATATCTTTTTCTCTTTGTTCTTTATTTAGTTGCTTGATATTTAAAATATTTTCTTATTATTGTTTGATAATGACTAATATGTATCTTGGCCAAATCCTTGTTTGTTAGAATTGCAAGGATGAATTGATCCTATGAACTACTCTTTATTTCTTTTATAATGCATGAATGATTTGATTTCAATTGAGTGCTTAATGACGTGATATATGATTAATCACCATATATGATGTGTTAATCACATATGTACGCAATGAGAGTTGGTGCATTTTAGTAGAAATATAATTGAATTCATTAAAGGTTATGAAATCACTTAGAGACAAGGATTTCTATTTAAAGGAAAAATTATAAACCTTGCATGGTAATTTTATGGATTTTGTTTATCTCTACAATAACATAAGAATGCTTGTGGACTCTAAATGAAATTATCCTTGATTGACAATGAGAGTTGCATTTAAGGACTTTAAGTTTAATTGACAACAAGAGTTGCACTTATGCCTTATACTATATTTTATAATCATTTCATGTAATCATTTATTTATTTCTTTGTAGTTCTTAATATATATATATATTGCAGTTCTAATATATATATATATATATTAGTTAGTGTAGTTAGTAATTCTTTAGTAGTT
The DNA here is from genome assembly GCA_949673435.1 of Macaranga tanarius. NCBI lineage: Eukaryota > Viridiplantae > Streptophyta > Magnoliopsida > Malpighiales > Euphorbiaceae > Macaranga > Macaranga tanarius. The sequence goes on from CATIWO010297329.1 coordinate 5,046, forward strand.
TTTGAATAGTTAGAACAAATCAATATCTTCTTTTATATCATTTGCCTATCCATCTAAGTATATATCCGGTTAATATAAAATTGATCTAAATTCCCTAGTGCTCAACACCCTACTTACACTATACTTAGTTTTAGAGACTAGGGTATTATTTTTTACTCACATCAAATTTTGGCGTCGTTGCTGAGGAATTTGTTTAGAATTTTTATTAACTTAGGGTAGAGAAATATTTTTTAGGCCTTAATTTTTATTTTTATTTTATAGTTTCTAATTGTTAAATTTTTTGTTTGTTTCATTGTGATGGTTGGATTTTTTCAAGATTATCAAGACTCATCCTTATGGAGCAATTGAAATTGCTAATGATAAGGGAGAAATTTTTAAGGTGAATGACCATCATCTTAAGCCATATTTTATTGTTGAAGCAATTGATCATGGGAAGTCTATCTCTCTCTACACTTTAAGCTAGCAAAGGTATGATCAAGCTATAGACCAATCAATATAACAAGGTATTACTTTCACATTCTATTCATTTTATTTATTTCTTTTTATTATTTCATTTTGTTCAATGTTATTTTTCTCTTTATTATAATTTTTATTTAAACCACATTGTAATATTAGTAGTAATTCATTTCTTAGTAGTATTTATTATATTAGTAGTATTATTATTTTAAGTATATTAGTAATTTTCTTTTAACTTGTATTTTATACATTAGTTTTCTTTTATATTTTTTATGTTTTCCTTTACTAATTTACCTATATAACTTATTATCTTCTATTTAGTATTCATTTTTATTTTTGATTACAATTTATAATGTTTATACATTTTTTATCTTTTATGTTAAAAAAAAAAAAATTTGCTATGACTCTGTGCTGAGTCAGCACGCCGTGTCGACTCGTAATAGAGCCCGGGCATGCCGAGTTGGCACATGGTGCCGACTCGTGCCCTTCTACTACCCACATTACATTTTGTTTTCTTGTTTACTTAGTTTTCTTTTCATTTTCATTTTTATTGTTTAGTATATTTATTTCATATCTATGTTCTTTTGTCTTCTTGCATATAACAACTACTAAAAGTTTGAATTATTTTTGAAAGGTCATGTCTCTTCCTAATAAAGGACACAAACTTTCAACTTTTTCATAAACTTTTATCTTTTACTCTTTATAACTTCTTTAACTACTAATATTTTATTACCTACTTTTATCTTTTTCACTTTTTCTTCTTCTATTTAAATATCATATACGTTTCTTTTTCCCTTTATTCTCTATAACCTATTGCTTTTATTTTCTCTACACTACTCTATGCTTTTGTTGGGTGTTCATATTTCACTAAGCAAGCCTTTGTGAGAGGTGAAGTTGTGGATGCTTCCTTTCATTTCATGCCCGCACATACTAGGTCATGTTGGAAGGGGATTTCGTATCCACATTTTACAGGTCACCAAGATGATGAACCAAATGTTAGAGTTGATGTTAAAGAGGAGGAGCCAAATGTTAGAGATGAAGAGCACTAAGAAGATGTATCTCATGATAGTGTACCTACTCTTGCTTACCATATGCAAGGAGGTCCAAGTGGCTCTTCTAGTCATGATTTGCCTATTTGGGAGCAAGTTTTAGAAAACCAAAGAAGGATGAAGTATAAGATGAACCAATACTTTGCATGTTGCGGCTACACTATTGAGTCTCCACCACCATCTCCTTCGGAGGATTGAGGGAGTTTTTTTCTCTTTTCCCTACTTTTTCTATTATGTTTCACATTAGGGACAATGTGTATTTTAAGTGTGGGGGAAGGGATGGTAGTAGTTATTATTATGCATTGTTCAGGTTATTGTGCATGTATGTTGTTTTATTTTGTTTATGTTTAGGTTGTTATACATGTATGTTTATGCTTTATTTTGCATTATTTTATTTTCTCCACATCACTAAGTAGTTTCTTTTCTAGTTCATTTTGATTTTGATTGACGTTTTACTTTTATGCCATGTTAATATTTAATTTTTTATACTCAATTGGTAGAATTTTAGAGTTTTATGTAGTATAAGTTTTAAGTTTTTCTTATTATCTCTTTTTATTATTTTTGAAATCTAGAGAATGTTCAGTCCACTTTCTAACTATGCTTAAGGCTAAGATGCTAAGAATTTAAGCTTAAGCTTTTTAGGACTTAGGTAGCTTAAAAAAAACTATAGTCATAATATGAAAGACTAGCATTTCAATAATGGATGAGGATATAAAAATAAAAAAATAAAAAAATAATAATAAATAGTATAAAAAGAAAATAAATACTTGTTGATGTGATGCATCTTGAGTAAGTTGTATGTAAGTGAGTTTGCTCCTTAATTACATTCATTCGGAAAGAGTGCATGACATAGCAAGTACAAAAAATTAGTCGGATGGAGCGTAAAATGCACCCACTATACTTAAAAAAAAAAAATTAGCAGGATGGAGCATAAAATGCACCCGTTAAAAAAGAAAATTAGTGGGATGGAGTATAAAATGCACCCACTATACCAAGAAAAACATATGTGTCTAAAAATGCCATGAGAAATGTTAGTCTATGCGTGTGCTTGATTTTTGTCCCAAAAGGCTACTTTTGTTCTTAGAATTCCTAAGTTTAAAGAATGAATATTTTGGCTAGATAGCTTGGTTAGTGCTTTGACTTAGTATTCTTGATTTTGTTTTTAATAGGTTGAGATAATGTGTTAAACTTGTTGCCTATGCTATGAGACTTATTTCCTATATTATTGTTGAGCATTGAAAGTTAATTATTAACTATCTTTTTCTATAAAACTTTTTTCATGAACAAGATGACTTGTTTGAGATGACTATTATTTTAGAGAGGATAAAAATTTTTTGTTGTTTTTCCTACTTAAATATTTGTTTCTTGCTTGAGGGCAAGCAAGGTCTAAGTGTGGGAAAATTTGATAGTATGCAAAATAACATAGTTATTTAGGATCATTTTGTTGACTTTTTTATTTAGCTTACATTTTCATTTAGTTTAATTATTGCATTATTGTTGTTAGTTTTGTTGATTTGACGTTGTTTTTGTGTTTTGTAGGTCATTTTAGGCTAATCTCATGCTTAGAAGTACATTTGGATACTTCAGAGTGAAGAATGGTGCATAAAAGGCAAAGGAATAACAAAATGAGGCTGTGCCGAGTCGTCCCGGGGGTGTTGAGTCATAACAGAGGCTTGCTGTATGAGTCAAGCCTTCAGTCGGCACAGTGTACCGAGTTCCAAGAGTTGTAACTTTTTAACTTTGTGCAGTTTTTATTTTTTGACCATAACTTCCTCTAAAGACTTCCAAATTAGGTTATTCAAGTTGCATTGGAAAGCTATCTCAAAGAACTACAATTTTCATGAAGAGACTATCTGGAGATAACATCATTTTAATGGATGCAAATGCCCTTGAACTTACTATATTTGCATAGGGTGGTGACTTTTCATTTCAAATGGTACCTTTCCAATTCAAAATGAATTGTAGTCACTTGTAACCACCTCTAAGGCCTATATATACATCATTTCTGATCTGGAGAGAAAGAGTTGAAGTATTATTATTAGATATTTTTTGTGAGAAAATTATTATTAGATATTAGAAAGTACATTTTAGTTTAAAGTGTTTTAAGGAGACATTTTCAAATAGTTAGGGATGTTGGTCAAGGAGGCTATTCAATATCAAGCCAACTACTTGGAGAGCATTGGAGATTTCATCAACACATTTTCTATATATTTTTCTCTCTATTTTTTATTTAGCTACTTGATTTTTAAAATATTTTCTTGTTATTGTTTGATAATGACTAACATATATCTTGGCTAAATCCTTGTTTGTTAAAATTGCAAGGATGAATTGATCTTATGAAATACTTTTTATTTCTTTTATAATGCATGAATGATTTATTTCAATTGAGTTCTTAATTGTGTTATATATACTTGATCACTATATCTGATGTGTTAATCAAATATGAACATAATGAGAGTTGGTGCATTTTGATGGAAATACAATTGAATTCATTAAAGGTTATGAAATCACTTGGAGATGAGGATTTCTATTTAAAGGAGTGGGTTGAGTGTATAAAATTGCTAATAATTTCTATTTAAAGCCATCACTTGAGTATCCCATACTCAAGCCACATGCATAGCCATAGCTTGAGTGTCTCACACTCAAGCCACATGCATTGCTATAGCTTGAGTGTCTCACACTCAAGCTACATGCATTTGATAGATTGAGTATCTCATACTCTATCTATATGCATAGCTTTGCTTTTCAAGTTAGTGGGTTTTGTTTGGTTACATTAATAACCTTAGCCTTAATATCATTAACACTTAATAGATATGGGTTAAGGTTATGGGCATATGAGCTTCTTTACACTTAGACAAGGCCCACTCCATACCAATAGATAACTTATGGGCTAATTTAAACTCTTTAAATAAAGCCCATGCATAAGTCCATATCAAGTCTATCTTTATCTATATACAAGGTCCATCTCATGGCCTATATAGAAATACATTAGGAGGTAGATATTAATCTAGTCCTTGAACTTAATATCACATATTAAATTAAGTCCAAATTAATATTTATTTAATTGCTATAAAGTTCCAATATTTGAATTTAGATTTCTGGATATGGTAGATCCCCGCATATGTGCAAATCTAATTCAATTAATTTAATTGATTAATTAAACTCTTTAATTAACAATCAAATTAATATTAGTCTTCACAAGTGCAACCCTTGTGTGTGTGACTTACTAGGTTTAAATCTAAATGGCAATGGAAAATAATATTAACACTTAATATTATGGAAACACCTTTCCATATTAAATGTGAAAATTTCAATTAATCACATTTAGTTCCCATAAGTCGTGAGTGACCTCTAACATAGATGTCACGACTACCCAAATAGAAATGAATGCTCTATGTGTAAATCCACAATAACCATAAAATACAATTACTGTGCACTAAATGTCCCTTAATTATAAGATCCCGATATTGGCTAGAGTCATGGTTTAGCCAAACTCTTGTAGCCTCAATCATATGACCTCATCTTAAATTCAATTCTTGATAAAATATGACTACTACTAGAAACTTTTTTTTTTGCACCGAAACTCTTTTTGGGTAAGTTAAGTTTGACCTGGCCAGGTACTTATTCATCAAGAATAACTTAGATAGCATAAGATCTTATCCCGGTTCACTCTAGGTAATGAAATCCATCTTGGCCGATCACTTATCCCTACATATAACCAACTAGAGCCACCACATGCCATATACCCATGCGTAGCTAGCACAAATATATAAGCGGTAACAAACTCTAACCAACTATATGTGGATGATTGTGTCGCCTCAGGTCAAAGGACCATATGCACCATTATGTTCAAGATTATGATTGTTGACAAAAATGAATATCCATGCAATCATAAATCTTACATCACAGTTTGATCCACTCATCACATGAGTATCCATATGTCTATTCTGATATCTCATATCAAATATTATGAGACTCACTACCTTCCACTATCGATATTACATACCGATCAAGGAAAATAGACAGATGTGATAGTCTAGAGTTTAATATTACCCATATATTAATCCAATGACTATGAATATTTATAGTACATGTACTAAATAAGTTTGTCACTCATATTATCAACTCTTGATAATAAACTTATCTAACATTATACTAAGGGTAAATATTCAAATAAACAAATACTTTGATATAAATGAATATTTTATTGTCATATGAATAAATATATAATGTCTACATATAATAATGGCCCTAGGGTACATCTACACTAACAATATATATATATTTAAAAAATAATTAATTAAATAATAAAAATGTAAACTTAAAAATTTATCATAGTAACTTTTTTTAGTTTTTTTAGAGTTTGTTTTGTGAAAGAATAGCTATATATTTTTAATATGTATAATGACAATAATAATTAAACAAAGTGTATGATACAAAAAAAAAATCAGATAAAAATTAGAACTAGTTTATTAATTTATTTAAGTTAAATTTTATATTAAATATAATATAAATTAATGAAAAGAGATTATATGAATCATATCGAATCAACTTCATAATTTTTCCATTATCATCTCATATTTCACAAAAAAAAAACTTTTAATTGATAATTAACTAATAACGAAATCTTAACTACAAATCTTTCATTTAAAATTGCTTTAATATTATTTTAATAAATGTAAAGTATGAAAATAAAAATTCCACTACAAATAAAAAAATTATAGATAAACATGAAAATATGCTACAATAACCTTTTACAAAGAAAATCAAATATAACCAAATAATCAAATACTAATTGCAAATCTTTCATTTAAAATTGCTTTAATAAATGTAAATTGTGAAAATAAAAGTCCCACTACAAATAAATAAAAAAATTATAAATAAACATGAAAAAAAAATTACAATAACCTTTTATAAAGAAAATCAAATATGACATTAATATTTTCATCAACAATATAAAGACCAAATACCACCAATTTATTCTTTTAAAATCAATCTCTAACCTCTTCAATTAAAATATAAAATTTTTAAAAATGAAAATAAATAATAAAACTTAAATCAATTTTTCTAATTCCTTTAATAAAAAGCATTGGTACAACTAATCCAATTCAAATGTAAGATTGAATTAAAAATAAATAATAAAACTTAAATCGACTTTTCTAAATTTTCTAATGCAAAACACAAACACAAAATAATACAACTCAAATATAAAATTGAAACACTCGGCATATCTAAATATCAAAGAGAATATAATAATGATAGAGATTTGTAATTGATCTCTATCCAGTATGATCTTATATGTCTGTTTTATTCTTATGCATGTCAATCCTTAAAACTTTATTATCATATTAGATAACTTGTATAAAATATTCCTTTTTTTTTATGCATTTAGAATAACAATCCTCTAATTATATTTAAAATTAGTATAATATTTGTCAATATCTACAATAAAAAAATCACAATTAGATGAACTAATGGTAGTATATAAAAACTAAAACCAAAAGAAAAAAAAAAGTTATGATGGAAAATTTAAAGGTTGAGTTGCTTAGTAGGTTTAAAAAGGTATTTCACATACTTGTATGTCCTTCACCATAGGCACAATTTATAGGGGATCTAGGTTAGAATTTTGATTCAAACAAAACAGTTATGCAGATAACTACTCAAAACATTACTGTTGACTTTTTCGAGTAATTCCTAGGATTTTCTGATGTGAATCCATACACCAAGAATAGCAAAATACAATCCAAATATTTGAGGTATAAAAAGAGGATCAAATGAACATGTTTAACTCAATAAAATATGAAGAAAATGCACTGGGAGTCATTACTACGATTGTAAGCCTTAGAAGATCGCAACAACCTCAAATGTTCAAGCCAGTGAAAGAAACATGACATTCTGTCATGACCGTAGAGTTTTGGTGACCATAATAACCCTCATCTCTGCACAAACTCATTTGACTTATTGACTAGGATGGTTACAACTTTTTTAATGCAGGGAGTTACACCTAGAGTGAGCTAAAAAGTGTTTTTGCAGCTAAGAAACATTATAATAAGTATCTTTTAAAGTCAAAACCCTAAGAGTTACATATATCGATCAATTATATGTTAGTAGAGTGATAAAGGTCATTAATGGGTATAATTGTACTTAATGGTTATAATGACTAGTTATAATCCTAGATTTTTTTATGTCTAGAATAGTTATATGAGCTTAGTCTTGAAATCTATATAAATAAGACCATTTCTTTATTGTGAAGAGAGCTTGAGTCATGGATGATTAATGAAAATTAGAGTGTTTTCTCTTTGTAGTTTTTAAACCACATGTTCTATCAAACTTTATGTTTGTGGCAAACATCTTTTTAACTTATCAATCTATTTTTTATGCTATAGATTGTGACGTCTTATCTATAACATTTGTTACTTGTTTGTTATTGATTCAAGGGGTTGAAGTTTTAATATAGCTTTGGTTGTTTGAACTAACTAAACATAAGGTGAAGGTTTTCCAATACCTGATTTAGAACTTGATTTGAATTTTCCTTAAGAGCATGAGTTGGGGTTCAAATCAAATGTTGGAGTTAACTTGCATTCCATATGTATCATAGCTCACTAGCTATCGAGGTGTATAGTTGCTAAGTTTTTGATTTCGTATCATTTGGTATTACAGTTAAGCTTAAATTAGGTTTTGTTCATTCTAATTTTACGTATCCCTTATTTTTTATTGGTGTTTTAAAATAAATTTAAATAAAACAAAGCACACTGTAAAATATAAATATTCAAGTAATCAGGCACCACAGTGCACACAAATATATAATAATAATCAACAGAGATCATAAAGCATGAAACATATAAAAATGTCTCAAAATCAAAATTATCAAGTTATCTAAGGCATACAACAACATTCCTGACTGTATTTAAAGTTATGCCACCCAAGAGAATGCAACCAAACATTCTTTGAATCTCATATAATGGTAGAAACTTCATCATTACTAACATAGAGAAAACCTGTGTATAAATTGAGACCTATTGATTCACGCACAACTGCTAGAAATCAATCTTTTATTAATCTATTGATTCATATGAATACCAGAAAAATAGGCATCAAAATTCAAATTCAAATAAGAACACGAAAATTGGGAAAAAATCAAAGATTTTATTAATCACAAAAACTATCTCCCAAATCTGAAAAAGATAAATTTATAGGTTCATAAAAAAATAACCCTAAAAAGAAAAAAGCCTAATTAAAGCCCAAATAAAAGGTCCAATAAAAATGAGCATAAAACTTAAAAGACCCTAAAATAACTATAAACAATCGAATTTAAGCCTGAAAAGTGGTTATGATATGCCAGCCCTATCAAGTTTATAGATCTCTAAATGAGCTTCGATTTGATATATTATAGGCCCCGTAACTTATGTGGAGTCAAAAGTTATGGCTTTTGAAAGTACTATTGTGCACACAGCCCGCACTTTTACCTTCAAACCATTCCATATACTGTAAAGCTATTTGGTCCGAATCCATTATCTAAAAAGATAAAATCAATAAAATTAAGAGGGCAGTAGAATAGACTGAGAGTTTACATAAAAAATCATATTTAAAAATGAAATATATTACTTAATATTTCATCATATGGGACCAAATGTAGTTATTAAAGGGCCTACACCAAGAGGGGGAGATTTGACATAGTCATATACAATAGAATGAAGAAGTAAACTATGAAGTTACTAGATAGAAAAAATAAAAAAATCAGTCAAAGAGGGACACTTGCCTTTTTTAAAGCTTTCTAATTTCTTTACTACCTCCTCAATAGAAAATAGATGTTTACCCAATCTCAGCCAATCTTATGTGCAGAGTAAGAGGTTCTATAATTTTAGGAGTTAGAGAACTCTTAAATACATCTGCCAATGCTAAAAGCATACTTTGAAGGAATTGTGTATATGGAAACAACCAAAATGTCACAAGCCATATAAGAGAGAAAAGGGAACCTTTAAGCATTAAGCTTCCACCACCTCAAGATGTCAAAATCTCTCTCATATTTTATGACTAACTTACTTAAATATAAACCAAGTTTAGATTTCATGCTTCCACCCAATCCACTATCTAATTTATAGTTTTAAATTTTTCTTTCAATACCAACAAAGGTTTTTTAAAAATTATTGAAGTAAGAACACATTGAGATTGGCTAAAATTTACAGAGGAGCTTATTTAAGATTGAGAAGCACAATCAAATTGACTATATATATTACAACTTATCATCAAATAATTCAAACAGATTGCTTTTGACATTTTTAAATAAGTTGGGACTAAGAACATCTCCATACATTTAAGACAATGAGAAAGAAATATACTCAAGTTTATCTCTTAGATCCAACACATTTACAATGAATATTAGATTATTCATCTTTTTAGGATCTCCCAATATTTATTAAATTTACATTTCATAGCAATACTCATTGCCCTCAAAGACACATCATCAGATTGCTTTCAATCATTTAGGAGGCAATATAAATTAGATATTTCAGAAAATAATGTATTTTATGTGACATACAGAGAATTAGAAATTCTAATGGTTATATCATAGAAATGTTATATCAACTCCACCAATTTAGAATTAAATAGCCAATCAAAATAGTCAAAAGCATCATCATCCAAATTAAATAAAAAAGTATAGTTTATTTCATCATATTTGTCAAATGCCCCTTTAAACATGCATGCAATTTTCAGTGCAATATAAGTGGAGTTCCATCAAGTAGGAACATCTAGCGATAGGCAAGTTGTAACACCGAAAAACAATATGATCAATGTAAAGATTTAAGAAAAATAGAGAAAAGAAAGAAGTCCACTCACAGAAAATATCGGTTCCTCCCTTCTTCTCTTCTTTCCTCTCCTCCTACGCTGCTTCCTTCTTTTTTTTTTTTTCTTATCTGCAAAAATAACAGTTTAGCCATATTCTTCTTTTAGCCCCTCAACTTTATTTCTTTCAATTAAGTTCTTTCTCTAAATTTATTTTCATTATAATTTAGTCCTGATCCAAAATAACTTTAATTATTTGGGTACAGACATGACAATTCTCCCCCTCTAAAAAGAATTTCGTCCTCGAAATTCGAAGAATACTCATCATGTTATTACTAAAAATCTCTTTACCTTAATCTTTGTTTTTCTCTTCATTACAACCACAATTATATTCTTCAGAATTCTCTACATCATAATTTAATTTAACAATTTCCTCATTTAAATTCTTATACTAATAACGTATATATTTCTTATTAATAGCAACTATCGCTAATTTAACCATCATATCTCAAGATAAACGGTCAAAACCACAATTACAATTAACATAAATAAAGTCATAATACTATGATTATCTTTTTTGCTAAAAAGTTCACTTTACAAATTAATTATACATTCTATCGCATTAAGCGTATTTGTTCTTTTTCTCCTCAGTTACTACAAACTCTCTAGCTTACTGAGCATTACCGATCACACTAGCTCACTGACCTACAGGTCCTTTCTGAGATGGTTCTATATTTGCACTCAGGGGTGTGTAAATGTTGGTTCGGTTTAAAAATACCTAAAACTGAAATGCTCCGAACCTATATCAGTTCGGTTCGGTTTAAAAAATGCCTAAAACCAAATTGAATCGAACCAAATTTTTTCAGTTTGGTTCGGTTATTTTTCTTTTTTAACTTTCTTTTCACCTTTTTTTATTTAAATTATTTTTATTTATGTAATTTTATAATATTCTAATAAAATTTATAAGATATATTAATATTAATTTTTTATATTTATTTTATTTGTTAATTTTTTTAAAAATCAAATAAACCGATTCTCTAAAATATATTTAAATTAGGATTTTTTTGGTAGTAAATATTTTTATTAAGAGTTTTATGTATTTATAAACTAATATTATTAATAAAATTTAAAATATTAGTAATAAACCAATCAAACCGAACTATAAATATATATATAATTTTAGAATATACTAGAGTTCAATTTGGTTCGGTTTAATATATTTTTTACTCTAAAAACCGAACCAAACTGAACATATTTTGGTTCGGTTCAGTTTAAACTGAATTAATATTTTATTTTTAAAAACCAAACCGAACGGTTCGGTTTTTCAATTTTTAGTTATTTTTGCTCACCCCTATTTATAGTTGCATCATTTTGCACTCTTCCTACTCTATTGGGGTTTGGAGGTCTACCTCCGCTTATTAAGTGTAAAACATATGATTCTAGCATCCTCTGCTCTATTAACACCTTCTCTGGACAGTCACGAGCATAATGTCCTATCTCACTACACTGATAATACCGCACCCTAGTGCGTCTACTACAATTCCCCGTATGATGACTTTTGCATTCATTACACCATGACATTGTACATATTTTTCCAACATCTACTTATCTAGGTGGTGCCATCGGTTGCCTTACCGATACTTAACTTCCTTGAGGTTTATCATTTTCTCCACTTTTAATATTTTCTTTCGAATCAGAGGCAAATTTTAATTTCTTATTCTCATTCCAAAATTGCTTGTTCGACTCCTTTTATTGCTCAACTTCTTCTAATTTCTTATCTCACCTTTTTTGCTCCATGGCTTTCTCAACCCAACCTCTAAAGGTTGTGCCAGCATACAGATTAACCTTTCCACGTAGGGAGACATTCAATTTATCCCTAAACTTATCACTTTTCATTTTTTCCGTAGGATACATATCTTACTGATATAGATTTTCAAACTTGTTAGTATATTCCCTGACAGTCATCGAACTTTGTACCAAGTTTACAAAAGATGCTCTCTTTTATTTCTGAAATGTCTCAGTCAAATACTCCTTATTGAACTCCTCTTTAAATACTGGCCAAGTGAAAGCCTCTCTATATAAATATCTTACCCGGATCAACCAATCATTAGCTTTATCGAACATAAGGTCATATACGTTACTCACCTTCTCTTCATCATTTAACTGTAACGTAGTAAAAGCCTTTTCCATGGTCTTAACCCAATTGTCAGTTTGACCAGGATCTAAAGTACGATGGAAATTATATGCTCCACACTTTTTAGCATGTTCGATAATGTCTCCCAGTTTCTTATACCTTTCTCTCTCCGATATTACTATTGCCATTGTATGTGCTAAATCAGTAGCATTTATATGTACCACTGGTAGTGCTTACTGATTCGGCATGTTCACATGCATCATAAGTTGTGGCGGTTGGTAATTATTTTGCGCTTTCCTAGGTACAATCTCAAAAATTAAGATAGAAGCACTCGGTACCGAATTATCTTGTTGACTATCTATTCAAGCATTATGCATTCCATTCCTCTCATTGCTAACTAATGCCGACGATGGAGGTGATGCTCATGGAAACACTTGACCCGTAGTCAAGATATTAGTCAACTCTACCAACTCCGTTTATTATCCTGGACGCCATATCCTCTACTTCTACCTCAACCTCTACCACGTCCATAACCACGACCTCTACCACGACCTCGACCTTGACCTTGACCTCCTATATAACCATCTCTAGTTCTTGCCATCTTTTTAAAATTTAAAATTAACATAATCAATTGCTTCAAAACTAAAACTCACATCATCACTAATATCCATCAAATTCTATATTCCTTAGTGTATATAGAACCTAATAACCTTCGCTCTGATACAAAAATTTTAACACCCAAAAACAATCTGATCAATGTAAAGATTTAAGAAAAATAGAGAAAAAAAGGAAGTTTATTCACAGAAATGTCGGTTCCTCCCTTCTTCTCTTCTTTCCTTTCCTCCCGCGCTGCTTCTTTCTTCTTCTTTTTTTTTTCTTATCTGCAAAAATGGCAGTATAGCCACATTCTCCTTTTAGCCCCTCAACTTTATTTCTTCCAATTAAGTCCTTCCTTCAAACTTATTTTTATTACAATTTAGTCCTGACCCAAAATAACTTTAATTGTTCGAGTACGGACATAACACAAGCTTTGCATTCAATGCTAAAAAGTTCAGACACTTCTTTGAATATTTTGCTTTCACTAATATATTTGGATTATTTCCTTCAATGAATTGACAGATCCATCAGCAATCCATCCATGATCCAACCAAAAAAATATAATACAATGAAATATAAGGAGGAAGTTATTAATTATTGATTTCATTCAATAATAATAAGAAAACATAAGAAATCACACATCTAGAAACAAAGAAATTTACTAATTTGATCATGATTCAATCATACATGTTGATTTAATTAGCCAAAAAATAAAAAATTTAACACTTTTAGTAATTGGTATAAAAATTTGACGATATACTCTTTGCTATGTGGATATGGTATGTTTATTATCACTCTCATTGCAATAAACTTAGGGAAAAATTGGAAAGATTAAGAGAGCAGGATGATTGGATAATAGATGAAAAAAACACATAGCTAGAGACAGAGAAAGGTTTGGTTTTAGGGTTGAATGCGGGAACATGAAGAATCGAGTGACACTAAGGTAGAGAGAAGGGAGAGCAGAGAGGTGTCGTGTTTAAGGTTGGGAAGGACATGAGACTTTGAGAGAAAAAAAAGGGTAAGCGACGAGGGAGAAGGGACTGAGAGTAGAGTTAGGGTAGAATAAGATGTATATATACTAGGGGACTAAATAAAATGACATTAAATATAGATAAGAAATTAAATTTTCTAGTCATTCAGTTTATTAGAACCACAAACCAAACTGCCATTTGAAAACCAAATTATTCCATCAGACAGAGCTGACCTGAATTTCATTGAAGGTAGAAAATCGAATCAAAGCCAATTTTTGGTTCGTGTTGATCGATTTGTTGGGTTCAGATGCCTGTTGTTCACTCCTAGGTAAAAGGTCAAAGAGTAGTTGAGAATATTAGGATTGTGGGATCCAATTTTATAATTGTTTTATTTGTATTTCAACTAAAAAATCAAGGATCAAAATGATATTTTTTTATTATTTTTATTACAAACTTTCAAAAGTTCACTCTCTTTTAACTGAATGTAAATTTCATGCATTTAATTTCTGTTAAAAAGTCTTTAATAAAATATAAATAATATTATATGGATTTAATAAAATATAAATAATGATAAAAGGGTTTAATAAAATGAAATAAATATCTACAGTCTCAATAAAATAAATTATGAAAGTTCAAGGGCCGAGTAATGAGTTTTTTCTTTAGTTAATGAAAAAAGAAAAATACTAACGGTACTCACTTTACACACTCTCTTTTGACATTGGCCTTATTATTGGTCCACTTCATTATTTTTTCATATTAAAAAACCTTGTTACCATTAATATAAATAAAAAAATCTTATCATCAACTAGATAGATAAATAAAATATGAATTTATTATCAGAAATAACCTTTTAATCTACCCTATAATAAAGATAATTAATTTTTTTAATAAGAATAAAATGATAAGCGACTGTTGCAAGCATTTATCATGAAAAAATCTAATTTAACCTAAATCTCAGGCCTACCTCCTACATTTTATTGCTAAAAAAAGGCCTCCTACAATATAATCCCACGGCCTCAATATTATTTAACCCACGTGAACCCTTCTCAGCTGCCTATCACATGCCCAGTCCACAACATAACAAAGAAAAAGACCCCACTCTTTCAAATTTTGTAGAGAAACTAGAAACCTTTTTGTTTCTTTTTTCTCCTCTTTCCTGCATAAGCTATTTTCTTTAGATATTTCATAATTTACTAAAATCTTTAGCTTTTGCCTTTATTTTTCTTTCTTTATGCTTATAGGTTCCAAAATGTATGTTAGTAATAGAAGCCAATCTTTTGGCAATCTTGTAGTTAGACATTGGTGTTTAGCAATTTTATGTTTAGCGTTGTTAGAAACCCAGATGGCATCTTCAGCTTTGATATTGAGTATGAGGAACCACCATAAGAAGCAGCATAATAGAAAACCAATGCTACAAGCTAATCAAAGCACTTGCGCATTGTTTGTAGGAACTTGGGTGAAAGATGACACTTACCCTCTTTACCAATCTTCAAATTGTCCAATTATTGACCCTCAATTTAATTGTCAAATGTACGGCCGTCCAGATTCTGATTACCTCAAGTACAGATGGAAACCTCTCAACTGTGAGCTCCCAAGGTAAAAATGGTAATTTTTCAAAAGCAAAAAATAGCAATGATGTTCTTGTTTTTTCTACTTAATTTTTGATGTGCAGGTTCAATGGGGTGGAATTTCTGCTCAAGCTGAGAGGCAAAACTGTGATGTTTGTGGGTGACTCTCTTGGACGGAATCAATGGGAGTCTTTGATTTGCCTGACATTATCATCCTTGCCTTCAACAGCTTCTACACAAATGAGCAGAGGAGATCCTTATTCCGTCTTCAAGTTCTTGGTATTCTTTTTTTAAAAAAATAAAAATAAATAAAAAAATCTTTAAACGAAGTTGAGCAAAGCAACCAATGGCATAGCAAGTAGAAGCTAATAAATAAAATGTCATATTCACCAGCTGGCTTGCACTTTTATTATGCTATGATTGATGGGTCTTATTATCTTAAATCATGCAAGTTGATTGAGTACACAGTAGATGTTCATGGGTTTTTTTGTGTGTTTTTACGGATGCCAACTCATTTTTTTTTTTTTTGGCCCACTAGGAAAAATGTTGCCAGTGAATAGAATATGTAGCTAAACGTCCATGATATGCTGAGCATGTTTTGCTAAAGTTATTGAATTGGTAAAATCTTTTTGCAGGATTATGGAGTGTCCATAGCATATTACAAAGCTCCATATCTAGTAGATATAGATGTGGTGCAAGGGAAAAGAATACTACGGTTAGAGGATATTTCAGGCAATGGAAATGTGTGGAGAAATGCGAATGTTTTGGTGTTTAACACGGGTCACTGGTGGAGTCATCAAGGCTCTCTTCAAGGGTTAGTAACGGCATCCTTTTGTGTTTTTTTGGTTGCTTCATTTGAAAAGTAATAATAAAAGTTCAAAAGAAAACGAATGATTTCTTTCTTCGATGAAAAGAAAAAAAAGTTGTTTTTCATGGCGCAGATGGGATTACATGGAATCAGGAGGCACCTATTACCAAGATATGGATCGTTTGGTTGCTTTGGAAAAAGCATTGAGAACATGGGCCAATTGGGTTGATTCCAATATTGACACTTCTGCTACCACTCTCTTTTTCCAATCTATATCCCCTACACATTACAAGTAACTATCCCTCTCCTCTTATCTCATTATTTTGAATTTTTGACTCTGGTGCTATTCATAGTAACATGCCTTGTGTCTCCAAGCACTAAAAATTCGATCCAATGCATAAAAGAATTTTTTTTGACTTTGGTGCTATTCTGGGTGTAATCAGGTTTTTTAGTGGGCCCAATAAGGTGTTAAAAGACCCTTATGCTACTTGCCATTTTTCGATGAATGTAAAAAATTGCAACTGGCAAAATGCTGTGTGCTACCTTAGCAGAGTTGTTTAAAGCAATTAAATTGAACATTGGGAGGGTAATCATGTCCTGTTGCATACTAAATATATGCGTCTGTGGGTTCCGTGTCTCCAAATTATGGAAGAAAATTATAAATGCAATTCAAATAAAAAATAAGTATTGTGGTTAAAATAAATTTCGAGTTCAATTTAATATTTTAATTTTCATTTATATATTTTGAATTAAGATGTGAACAGAATATATATATATATATAAAGTATTTTTATCGAAATAAAAAAATTCAAAGGTGCATAGTTTATTTAGAATAGATTTTCAAATAAAATTTTATTCATAATGAGCACAAAAATTTTAAAAATTTTAAATAAATTTTATAAAATTTTATGAAATTTATTTATTTCGAACACAATATTAGTGTATATAACATTAAGTGGCAATGGTGATCAAATCATGTTGATTTGTCACTATAGTTGTATGTGCTTCGTATTATTATTATTTAGGAACAATTTCATTCCTTTTTTAACTTCACATTTGTTTACACTTCCAGTTGAGAGTGATTTGTTTGGGGTTGTAATAGTTGAGCAAGTTATATTTTTGCAATGAAGTTTGACATAATTTATATTTTTTTTTATTATTTGAAAATTGCATTTTTCTTTTAAAATTATAATTTCATCAACAATTTAGCTTTTTATTAAATAATTTAATTTTAAATTATTTTAAATTCAAAATTTAATAATAATTAAATTTTAAACACCTATACATATTTCCATTAATACATTAAATCAAAAAATAAGCTGTAATTCTTTGAATCACTTTATTTTAGGGTTATTTACGAAAAATGCATATACTTTAGCATTTTTTGCAATTTAATTACTCTTAATTTTGGTAATTTTATACACAAACTTTTTTATTTTTGCAATTCTATATACCGGTTGAAAATTCGATGAAATCTTGCTGACTTGGCCACCGGAAAAATCTAAGTAAATCTACGGAGGCGCCACGTCAAAATGCATTTTTTTGATAATTTGTAAAACAATGCACAAACTTTGATATTTGTTGCAATTTTATCACAAACTATTTATTGTTTGGCAAATTGTTATATGTATGTATTGTGTGTATATATATATATATAATGTATAATTTTTTAATTAATACATGTGAAATGATTATTTAAGCATTGAGATTTCAAAATTAAAATTTTTAATTAAAAAATTATTAATTTTGTTAATTATTATTTTAATTCAATTGTTAGATGCAAATTGATACTTATTTTATTATTTTGAGTTAAATTATTATTTATAAAATAATTTAAGTAGTTTAAATTTCAATTTTTATTTAATTAAAGTAATATTAAATAGTAATTTTTTAAAATTTATATTTGGTTTCTTAAACTTTTGAAAAATATCATTCGATATCTTAGAATTTAATTAATTTTTTTTAACATTTTAGAAAATATTATGATTTTATAATCTAATAAAAATGTTAATTTAATAAATACTATAAACATTACTATTTAATGTTACATTAATTAAATAAAAATTTAAAATTTAAACTAATTAAATTATTTTTTAAATAAATAATTTAAATCAAAATAATAAAATAAGTTTTTTTATTTGAATATAACAATTGAATTAAAATAATAATTAACAACATTGATAATTTTTTAATTAAAAATTTAATTTTCAACTCTGATTGCTTATATAATCATTCTACATGTATCGATTGAAAAAATATACATTAAACAAAAAATATATTTGTGCATGCATCAATTTGCCAAAAAATTAATAGTTCATGATTAAATTACAAAAAAATATCAAAATTTGTGCATTATTTTACAAATTATCAAAAAGATACGTTTTGACGTGATGCCTACGTTGACTGACTCAGATTTTTCCGATGGTCACGTCAGCAAGAGTTCACCGAATTTTCAACCGGTGCATAAAATTGCAAAAAAAAAAAAATTGTATAAAATTGCCAGAATTAAAAGTATATGATTAAATTACAAAAAGCTTTAAAGTATATGCATTTTTTTTTGTAAATAACCCTTTATTTTATGATCATTTTTAGTTATTTTTTTTTTTAATATATTTGCCAAAAAATTAATAGTTCATGATTAAATTATAAAAAATATCTAAGTTTGTGCCTTGTTTTACAAATTATCAAAAAGATGCGTTTTGACGTATCGTCTACGTTAACTGACTCAGATTTTTCCGATGGTCACGTCAGCAAGAGTTCACCGAATTTTTAACTAGTGCATAAAATTAAAAAAAAAAAAAATTATAAATAAAATTTCCAAAATTAAAAGTATATGATTAAATTGCAAAAAGCCTTAAAGTATATGCATTTTTTTTTACAAATAACCCTTTATTTTATGATCATTTTTAGTTAATTTCTTTTTTAAATATAATTTTTAAAAAATTTTAAGTAATATATTAAATAAATGATTTTGAAGAAAGTAAAATTAATGAAATAAAATATATAAAAAAAGCGAATATAAAATGAGATTGATAAAATTAATAAATTTATGATAATTATAATTTGATTTTTTTAATTTTAAAATGTTGATAGAGAATGTATAAGTGTTGAATATTCAATTGATATTGTAATTTTATATTTAAAAAAATTAAAAATTAAACTATTTTATAATAGAAAAATTAAAGTGCTTTTATACAATAGAAAAATTAAAATATTTTATTTACTAAAATACTAAGGAGAAAATTAAAAAATAACTAAGTAATTACAAAAAAAAAAAAATTTGTTCTCGAATAAAAATGTAAATTATATTCAATCTCAAGACAAAAATGTAATTTATTTATTTTTTTAATATTTGTACTGATTGTCTAAAGTGCAATTTCAATTTGAATGTTTTGTTCTCGTATGATGAATTAAGAATAAACACTAGTAGATCGGTCCATTAAATCAAATTAATCATTTGATTTCAAGTTTAGGAAAGTCTAAATCTGCCGACAAAGCTTACCCGTTTAAAACGGATGATTTGCTATTCTGTCATAGGGTCAAGGCATTGGTAAAGATTAAAAGTTTAATCTCTCACTTCCCTTGATTTTTCTTAAAAAGAGGTCTTGTATAAGGTTTAAATTTAAAAAAAAAAAAAAATCTGCCGACAAAGCTTAGAGTCAATCTCACATGTAGTACCATTCACATGTACACCATATTGTCGGTGGCCATAGTGTCAAGCTGCTTTCCCCTTTTGCCTGATGGCCATCACGGATTGCAGGTTTATGTTGGTCTCTCTTTTTATTTATTTTTCTAATATTGAAGAGGAAGGGAAATTTATAGTCCTTGATATGATAATGTAAGATTCTAAATGGACATGATAATATAAGATGCTGATATCTTTTGCTTGTAAAAAACAATTTTTTTTTTCCTAATTGGCATATGATATTTGTGAACTAAACATGTAAGTATAGCGAACAAGATGATTCATTGTTGTGTAAATGGTATTATTTGACAGTCCTAGTGAATGGAGCGCTGGGGCATCCGTAGCCAGCACAAGAAATTGTTACGGCGAGACGGCACCTATTAGTGAAACAATGAACCCAGGAGCATACCCTGATCAAATGAGGGTATTGGATGATGTAATTAGGGACATGCATACCCCTACATATTTGTTGGACATTACGATGCTCTCGGAGCTAAGAAAAGATTGCCACCCATCAATATATAGTGGTGACCTTAGCCCTGAGCAGAGGGCTAACCCAGGCCGCTCTGCTGACTGTAGCCATTGGTGTCTTCCAGGACTGCCTGATACTTGGAATCAACTATTCTACACTGCTTTGTTCTTTTAAGTTTCATATAATGCATTGACCATTTCTTACTACTAATCTTAGTTATACATATTATGAGAGGATGCGTAATTGCAACTCTCAGAATTATGAAACAATATTGATTGTTCGGCTAGAAATCAAGTGTAGCACGCGCTTTAATTAGCCTGTAAATGATATTATTTGCCAATACTATTTTCTTGTTAAGCATCCTGATGAAAATTTTGTTATTTTGCTTGGATTTTTTTTTTTTACTAATTTCTTCTTTGTTTTGCATACTGGAAAGACAAGGCACTCCGCTAATGGTACTCCTGCAGGGCACCTAAACTCCAGCGGCCATTTAGCCTCTTCAAAATTAAAAAGAAAAACGAAAGTGCAAATATCTGGTATTTACTGAATTATATGGTGGCACTGGTTCTGGGTCCTCAAGTGTCTAGCATCTACTAAATACGGGCTAAAACAGGCTGCTATTACATTTGGTTAGGCCTGTCAGAGTCCTCAGTTTATTTTGCAGACTCTTCTGCAATTCCTCCATTATTAGTACAGAGAAAATTTGTTCAAAACCAAGTTTCTTGTGTTTGGAGGCAAAATATACCAATGTCAAATAAGGAACATCGATTCAACATAGAATCAGAATAACTAGAGAAATAAACAGAAGGTACTGTGTTATAAAAGAGATATAGAGAAATAAATCCAGTTTGCATCAGCTTTCAAAGGAAAGTTTGCATTATCACTTCAAGTTACTACAGGATACAGACAACACACTTAGATACCTTGTATTAAGACAAGTTAATAAAAACACCAGATTCCAAACCAACGCATAGGATATTTTTGTTCACATTTTACACGTTAACTACAGACTTTATACATCAAGGACATCAAAGTTCAAGTTATATCATCAGTGCTACTCTCAAGTTCACCAATGTTTGAGGACTTCAACAATCACTAGCTTAAGATTGTAAGGCCAGGAGCCCTAACCTCCACGAGCCTCGGAATGCTATCAATAATCTTTGGTGGCATCATTCCTCCATTTGCAGCAGCAGCAACTGCCTGCTTGTCATAAGCTGAAAGGTGGACACCTAAAGCAGCCCTGCCAGAAGGATCAAGATTATTCGACCATGTAGCATCCCATTCAACAGCTTTGGCTGTGCTGCATGCTACACTTGCTCCTCCGGGAACAGTCAAACTGGCTGAGTTCTGGAATATGATAAAATGAAATTAGTATAAAAGATCATCTGCACAAGTCAGAGACTATCAGAATTGGCATGATAAACTCAATTGAATTACCTGAGAAAAGAACCTTTCAAAAATCATTCGGTAGTAGTAGGCTTCTTTTGTAGTAGGGGTATTATGAGGGAAAATGTGCCCTGCATTTTGCATCATCTTATCTGTCACCTGACAATATTAATCGAGGATAAATTAGTCACAGTTATGCCTATATGACTATCCTTGCCAACTCTGAGCAAAAACTTTATGCAAGTAATCTTATGGCATCAAACAAAAAGACACAAGAGAAAGGGTTATTGTGCACATACATGCTGAGCAGCATGAGCTTTGAGACCATCAATCCAGCTATAGCCGACACCATCACTAAATTGCTCTTTCTGCCTGTACAGGATATGCTGTAGGAAACAAAGTGCATAAGTAAATTTGAGCAAACAATGTCATTTATGAATATGAAAGAAGCAATTAGTATGTCATGGACACCTTTGGCAGATAAGGATGCTCCTCATCATCAAAAGCTCGCCTAAGAACCCATTTTTCGATGTGTCCTTGCTCTGGCTTAATCTGAAATTGATTGCAAATACATATAGAAAATACCGTCAGTAACCATTAAAATACAAAATAGCCCACTAAATGAAAAAAAGAAAAGTTAAAGAATAGAAGGGAAATGGAAACAAAATAATAGATTTACCATTTTCCACTCAGGATCAATAGCCATAGCAACACTAATAAATTCCTTATCTAAGAAGGGGACTCGAGCTTCCAAACCCCATGCTGATGTTGCTTTGTTAGCTCTCAAGCAATCATACTGATGAAGGGCCTTAATCTATATATGTATTGCAGAGAAGATACAGAGATAGATCAGTTATTAGATAAAAAGATTTTAACAAAAATAATTATGATGTCATTGCTATGTATGAATAAGACAGCTACCTTGCGACATGTTTCACGGTGAAACTCTTCCTTATTAGGTGCCTTGTGGAAGTACAAATACCCACCAAAAATCTCATCAGAGCCTTCACCCGAAATGACCATCTTCACTCCAAGTGCCTTAATCTTTCTTGACATAAGGAACATAGGGGTGCTTGCTCTGATAGTTGTAACATCATAGGTTTCAATATGGTATATGACATCTTCAATGGCATCAATACCATCCTGTCTCATCCAAAAAGAAATTTCAATTTCATGTGATATTTGGGGCAAAAAATTTTCTCAAACATTAAAACACCATTTAAGTCTACATACCTGAACAGTGAAGTGAAATTCATGGTGAACAGTACCCAAATAATCTGCAACTTCCTTTGCAGCCTTCAAATCAGGCGAACCCTGCCAGGCAGATCCGAAATGATTAGAACACATCATTAAATGCTAGAAATCATAAGAAAAAGCATATATAACTCATCATCAAATGTTTGAAATTATAACAAAAAGAAATATTCAACTTGCCTCTAGGCCAACACAGAAAGAATGAAGCTGCGCTCCCCATTGCTTGGCAGCCTTAGTACCGGCCAAGTGGCGAGCAGTGATGGAGGCAACCAGTGATGAGTCCAAGCCACCCGACAAAAGAACTCCGAAAGGCACATCAGTCATTAGCCTTTTAATCACAGCCTGCAAATATTACAGATAAACAGCATGAACTAACTAATAACCTGTAATAATAATAAGCACAAGGAACTTCCACTTTTGCTATGATCATTTAACTAATCTGCCATACATTTTCAAAAGCTCGTCTTAGAGCAAGCAGATCATAGGGAGTGGATGGAATAGCTTCGCAGAACCATGGAGGATTATACCATCGCTTTAATCCTCCTGACTTGCTTGAGTACAGATGGCCAGGTGGAAAGCTCTCAAAATGTTCACAATCATCATTCAGCCCCTTCAGTTCAGATGATATCCAAATAGAACCTGAAGAGATAGAGACACAGCCCCAAAAAAAAGTCACAACTGATTCCAACCAACATAAACAAACATACAAACAAGTTTACTGTTATATAAAAAAAATGATTGTTACCATCAAGTCCCCAGCCGATATACAAGGAGGTGATTCCGATGGCATCACGAGCAACAATGAAACTATTGTCGCGTGTGTCCAGAAGTACAAAAGAGAACATTCCATCCAACATATCCACAAAATTTTCACCATGTTCCTCGTACTGGTAACACACACACACAGTTGAGATCATCATCATTAATTTTAAAGGAAAAAGTTCAAATTTCATACATGTGGTTTCAAGTTGCCATAATTTTAAGTAACTAAATTACAACATAATTATGATAAAAATCATACGACTAATTTTACCATAAGTTAAAACTACATGTTTACCTAATTTTTAAGTAATTACAACATAATTATGATAAAATACAAAAAAAAAAAGTACAATAATAAAACCCTTTTGATTGTGCAATTTTTTTTCCAAACTAATGATTTTTTGTTGTATTATATTGGAGCATATAGTTTTTATTATATTGTTAGTACCCATTAACTACCATTGTTAGTTTTCATTAGTATTATATAATGCAATCTCAATATAATTTGAATTCTTAATAATAAAATTTTTAAAGGATTTGGCATCCGACTATTGTAATTTCACAATAAATTAAATTAACACAGTTTTAAATTTAAGAAGAATAAAATATATTTAAATGTTTCTTAATAGTTAGCTTGATTATAAATTATTAGTAAAATAATTTTATTTTTAAATTATTATGTTATATCACTAAATTTTAATGGTATTTTTTTTGAGCATCTCGATGAAGTGGTTAATTCTCAACACCACAAGGGTGAAATCAAGGGGTGACGATTCGATTCTTGGTATCCACATCATATGTCCACACCTTTTGCCACTTTCTAAATTTTAATAGTATTAGAAAATAGAATACTGAGATGTAATATAACAAAACCACAGTAAAAAAAAGTTACAAGTAAGAAAAAATGAAATTTTGCATAATCACAAGTATAGTAAACCCACCAGATGGGCGATGACATCACAATCACTTCCAGTTCGGAATTTGTGATGGCTCAGTGTCTTCCTCAGCTCTTCATGATTGTAAATTTCTCCATTCACCTATTTTTAGCATGACTTGCTAAAATCATTAACAAATAAAAGGAAACAAAAGAGTAATGAATAGAGAGTGAAGTGACTTACAGTGACAACAATGGCTTTGTCTTCATTAAAGAGGGGTTGATCACCAGAAGCAGGGTCTATGATAGCCAAACGTTGATGTGCCAAATAAAAGTCTCCATGCTGGTAGAGCCCACTCCAATCTGGACCACGGTGCTTCAATCTGTTTTTTCATTTCATTTTCTCACTTTAATAATAATAATAATAACAATAATTTCTTTAATGTCTACCACTTTCGTTCTTTAAGAAAAATAAAAAATTATTCCAGTTGCTGGATAAATTACAAAGTTTTAAATCCTTTTCCAATCATCAGGTAAAAAGCTCTGACTTTAGCACAATCCATTGGTAAATGTTTGACTTCTTTTTTTCTTCCATGCCATAGCCTTACGTCTTTAAAAATAAATAAATAAATAAAAATGACTTATCCGATATGGATATATTATAAGTGCTATTATTAGACAAGTAATAAATATAATATAATATCTGCTTATCCGTTAAATAATGTGAAACACTATTATTGAATTGTTAGTGACAAAATTTCCGCAAAATTTCATGTATAGATCGAGAATTTAAATCTTATCTTTTTTCTACAGCTAAAAAAACAACACTAAAATATTATTAAAAGTCTCCATGCTGCTATAGCCCACTCCAATCTGGACCACGGTGCTTCAATCTGTTTTTTCATTTCATTTTCTCACTTTAATAATAATAATAACAATAATTCAATAATAATAATAATTTCTTCAATGTCTACTACTTTCCTAAAATAATGACTTATCCGATATTATTAGACAAGTAACAAATGTAATATAATATAATCTAATATCTGCTTATTCGATGAGTAATAAATGTTATTTTGTTTTTTATAATTAATAGTCTCCCTTAAATAATGTGAAACACTTTGTTTTATGGTGGCAGAAGGTTGAATAGTTAGTGACAAAATTTCCGCAAAATTTCATGTATAGATCGAGAATTTAAATCTTATCTTTTTTTCTACAGCTAAAAAGACAACACTAAAATATTGATAAAAGTCTCCATGCTGTTATAGCCCACTCCAATCTGGACCACCATGCTTCAATCTGTTTTTTCATTTCATTTTCACACTTTAATAATAATAATAATAATAATAATAATAATAATAATAATAATTTCTTCAATGTCTACTACTTTCGTAAAATAATGACTTATCCAATTTTTTTTTCCAATAAAATATTGTATTCCAAAAGAAAAAGAAACAATAACAAATTTAGACAGAACTATTATCAAAATAGAGAGTCCTGTAAACGAAACAAGTCAAGTTAAACATAACAACCTAACTACAATAAATATCTAGCATATAATCTATCCAATATGGATAGATTATAAGTGCTATTATTAGACAAATAATAAATATAATATAATATCTGCTTATTAGATGAGTAATAAATGTTATTTTATTTGATAAAAGTAAAATTAAATTAAAGTAGTTAAAAGATAAAGTCATCCTAGAATTTTCTTAATGGTCTAAATAAAAAAGCACAAAAAATTCTGATGCAGTATATTATTGCATCTAGTCCACTCAAAAATTTCCTCCAACAACGTATTATTCCAACGTCTGGATTTTGATAGCGACAATTTCAATATTTGTGAATGTTCGGGTCTGATTTGTTCGTCTTTGGGATAGTGATGTGAAAGTAAGATAATATTTAATTCAAATAAGTATTATTTTTCATGGAAGCCTCCGAACTAATAGAACACATATAGATTTACAAATAAACAAAACAAAAAAAATCAAGTGTTAAAGAAAACAGAAAAGATTGAAACACAAAACTTTGGTTGAAATAATATTTGGAAAAAAAAAAAAAACAAGAAATGAAAAGTGAGAAAATTGCCTGCGAGAGAGCTCAAGAACTCGAACCCTCTTAGCCTGAGAATCATCAGAGCAACCCAGAACAGCAAGTATGCCGCACATTTTGATGATTAACTTTTTTTTTTTTTTTTCTCAACCAACAAACAGAATCAAACTAAAACAGCAAATGGAAACAACAAACAACCAAATACAAGAAAAGTTTTTGAAAAGATTATCAGCAACGGAAAAGAGAAAATAATGGGGAATTGCTAAGAGCAAATCACACGTATAGATATTGTGCGTGTTGAATGAGTACGTTTTCTCTCCTCTACGGCCACGTATTTATAACGTTAAAAATTATTAAAATAATCAAATCTCGTTTTCTTAGTTTCGATCATGACCCGCCAATAAGCGGCGTCGATTTTTTTTCTTTTTAAAGTGTTGGAGTTTTGGGCTTCAGTGGCCCATCTGAATTCTCTCTGAGTTGTTGTTGAGGATGGGGGGCGGATGCCAATGACGAAGCATGTTGTTACACGTTGCAGGATTTTGGCTGTTTTCTTTCTGTGTGATCTCCCAGCTTCACGGTCAGACTTATCCAATTCCAAGAATTTTTATTCCATTGCTGACTCAGAAACTTGTTATCCGATATTAATTAATCATAACATTTTAGAATAATTTCCCAATAAATAAGTATTATATTTCAAGTTGGTCAAAATTTTTCTGCTTCTCAAATATTGTACTGTTTACTTTAATAATTTTTTTAAAACATGTGATACAGATTTGGTATCCTTGAAACGCAAGTGCGGAATTAATTGTTAGTATTTTAAAAAATTACTTTTATAAAAAAAAATTAAATTTTAATCTATTAAAGTGATTTAATTTTCTACTACAATAAAAAAAAATCGGGAGATGAAAAATTAAATTTTGATCTTCATATATAGTTTTTATATTTTTTACCATTTGAGTTATTTATGGAGAACAAAAATTAAATTTTCACTGGTCTAGTTATTGGAAATAAAACTTAATTTTTTTAATAAACGAAATAAAACTTAAATTTAAGATCTATCTTCCCAAAAATAAAATGCTTTTGCCATTTAAATTAGACTTCAAATATTTTAATAATTTAGTGTATGCAACTCAAATGATTGAGAGAATTTACTTTCATTTAAATGGTTTAAATTTAAATTTTAAGCAGATGATAAAAAAATTAAAAATTAAATGTATCAAACCAATACAAAAATATAAGTTCTTATAATTATTTAAGAAAAAATATAAAAATTTTACATTTAAATATATTTATCATTCCAACTAAAAAAATTATAGGTACTTAAATATTAGCGGAATCAGAATAAAAATATGGAAAGACCATAATTAATTATAATATAATAAAAATAAAAAATCAAAGTGAAAATATATATAAATATAAGAGAAATTTTATAATAATTTTAATTTTTCCCTCACCATCAAGATAGCTCCGTCGAAGTTTGTAATCGAACCGAGTTGAGTTAATATACTGTCAAGTTTGAGCTCGATTCTACTCTTAGATTCGAAGTTCGAACTCGACTCAAACTCAATTGAACTTTATTTTTTTTAAAGCTCAGTCTCAACCCAATTAAATGATTCACATACTTGAGCTTGATTCTATTAATTATAAAAAAAATATATTTTTTAAAATATTCAAATTCGACTCGATTCAATAAAATATTTTTATAATTATATTAAAATAAAAAAAGTAAAATAATAAATATACATAAATTAGATTACTTTTCATTAAATTTGTGAATCTATCGAATCAAATATTTAAAAGCTCAAATTTTACTCAATAATCTAATCAAGTAACTCGAACTCGAGTATTATTAAGTTGATTTTGAGTTTTTTAAATCGATTTTGAATAATTTGTTAGTATGTTTGAGCCAATTAGACCCGTAGCTCCGCATGTTAAGTATTATCATTTATCTAATAAATTAATACAAAGAGATGAGTACAATTTTGTACCTTGTGGTTTTACCTTTTGACAAAACTAGTCCTATACTTTTTTTTCGACATTTTAAGTACATTGTGTTTCATAACATTTTACACTTTAATACTCTTCTAATAATTATTGTTTAAAAAATATGCATTAATGTTAAAATAATACAGATTTTTAATATTAAAATCTTACAATGAGTGATATATCATTCAACTAACTACAATAAACTCAGTTTCAAAAAAAAAAAAAAACTACAATAAACTCATAACAAATCAAGTTTAAGTATTTTCTTATTAATAAAAAGAAATAATTTTTGAAATAAATATATAATATTTTTAAAAATAACTAATTGATTAGATTAATCATAAATCATATATAAAATAAATTTATCATTAAAATTTAATATTGTATCAATATTTTTTTATAAAATAATGATGACATTAGTTATAATGGTACTAAAGTGTAAAAAACAAATAAGAAATATATGATAATTGAATGTTTAAAAAAACCACAAAACTAATTTTGTCAAAATACGAAACCACAAGATACAAAATTATACTTATCCCTAGTATAATTTGGGTAAATTGCCCGAATGGTCACTTAACTTTAACCTTCGTTTCAAATTGGTTCCTTAATTTTGATTTTTATCTTTTCGGTTACTTAACTTTTATTTCTGTTTCAAATTGGTACATTCACTATATTTTAAGTCCTTCAAATTTTACACATAAATTTTTTAATCCTCAAGACATTTAATTTTTCAATTTAATCCAAAATTCAAATAATTTAGAAATTCACTTTCTCTTATACTCTAATACCACTCATATACTTTGTTAACTACAAATAATATTTTTTTTTCTTTTTAATTTTGAAAATTTTTATTTTTTCTTTTTTGAAACAAAACATATTTGATGATTTAATTTTTTTCTTTTGATAAAATTTAGAAATAATTTTTTTTTCTTCATAAATTTTTTTAACTTAAAATTAGATTGAAATTAGAAATATATATATATACATACATGAATAAATTGTGAATGTGCATGACCAATTGTAACTATAAAATAAAATATTTAGACTTTACACATTCACAATACATGAATAAAAATGTATGACCAATTGTGACCAATTGTAAATACATAAAATGAATAAATTGTAACTAATTATACATGTATCTATAAAAATACTAAAATATTATGGAAAATATATTTGAGAAATAAAAAGTAGAAATAATTGTAATTTTTTT
>CATIWO010297349.1:0-12594 GCA_949673435.1 Macaranga tanarius
AATACATTTATTTAACATAATGCTAATGGAGTAATATTCAAATAAACAAACACTTTATTTAAATGAACATTTTATTGCCATTTAGGATAATATACAATGTCATAATACAAGATTGCCTCTAGGGCATACTACCTATACTAACAACTATATGTTCAAGTTACTAAATTTTTCCTTCATTTCAAAAGGAAGCTTATTTTATATAAATATTTTAAAATTTGGTTCTAATTTTGAATTCTCCATTCTTATTCAACACTTTTCATGTTTTACACTATTTTTCATTTCAAACAATTATTTTGTTTTACAAATAAGCACGCCTTTTTAAAAATCCCAAATACAAGGTTAAAGACCTCCCATAACAAAAGCAAATAAAGGAAAGGTATTGATAAAAGAGATTAATCACATCCTTTTTATTATTGCTTTTTATTAGTTTTGTGCACATTACTATGATTTTGTTGTGCCATATAGATAATTTACCATGTATGCCATTTTATGTTTGATTTTGTATGCTTACATAATCATTTCTTAACTACATGTACAAGGTATTATTGTTACATGCTCACATGATTACTAGCATGATCATTTACATTCTTTCATGATATATATATTTTTATGCCATGTTTTAGACTAGTTTGGGATATTACATATATAATTTGATGTGATATGCTATAATATGCCATGTTTTACTATGTTTAGTGTTGTGTTCATGTCATAATCCATCACATCCTAAATTTCCATCATGACATGATTTACCATGCTTCACATCCAAGACATGATATGTTCTTAGCATTCATGTTATAGTTATGTATATATATTGTTGGGTTTTATGTTACAGACATACAATGGAAATAAAAATTTAAACACTCAAAATCCATGTAATTCAGTTAAATTAACATAAGTGGTTTTAGAATTTCACCAAGATGATCATGAAGGCAAAACTATTAGAAGGATGAGAGTGGGTTCACTCTGGTGACAACCTAGCTCGAGCCTTTTATATGGTATATTTGATTAAGATGTTGTTGGAGCCACATCCTCTACCGATATCCATACAAACATGATACCCAAATCGGTGCTAGTGTGCTGGCACTTTTCTCACAATTTCTTTTTGTATTTTTATTTTTTCAAAAGAACGAAAATGAATAAAACTTGGAATAGAAAACCCTAGAGAAAAGGATATATATATACACATCATTTAGGGTTTTACTAACCTCTTACTTACTAAAATAGTTTTGGTATATTAATATTCACTTTTCTATAAGAAGGATTTTATTTATATACCAAAAATAATTTTTGATATATATATATATATATATAATTTATTCATGGTAATAGTTACCATATATATATGATTTATTTATAGTTACCATAACTCAGAATATAATTTCCTTTTAAAGGATACAATTCAAATTTAAATTTAGTTATGGTAACCATAAATAAATCATACATATATGGTAACTATTACCATGAATAAATCATATATATATATATATATATAAAACAAATTATTCATGGTAATAGTTACCATATATGTATAATTTATTTATAGTTACCATAACTTAGAATATAATTTCCTTTTAAAGGATACAATTCAAATTAAATTTAGTTATGGTAACCATAAATAAATCATACATATATGGTATATATATATATATATATATATATGTATATACGCAAAGAGAGAAAACTACCTTATTAGGTAGATATACCCAATATCTGTTTTGGGCCTGTTTTAAGTGTACGACCTTATAAGTTCACACAACGTTGGTAATGGACCTAAAATCTCATTTCTGGCCCACAAGTCATAAGTGGTTTCTAGCCATATATTATGACTACCCAAGTCATGTGAAGGTCGATAATCTGACATAACCTATTTCACAATAAATATTACAGTCTTTTTGTCACACAATATCTTCGATTGAACATAAGGCCCACTCGATAATTTGACATACATTTTTATTTAGTCTAACTTATCAAAGGGCTCATAGATATCTTTCTCATGATCAGTGAGGGATAAATTCCTTCTTGATCACTCATATTCATCACATGATTCATTCTATATCTAACAACAATCTATCATATCATCATGTTAAAGACAACATTAGAATGTATTAAAATATAGAACTCATCATGTAGGACTCTATGATGATCTCAGGTCAGACCTACGTGTCGTTTTCTTTTGATGTAATTTTTAATTTTATTAGTAGTAATAGAATAGTTTAAATTACAACATGTAAATCAAGAAAGAGAATCAAGTTGGAGGCCCAGGATGGAGATCCATGGTTGTTGGACATTTGCATAATCCTAAGTTAATTATGTTTTGACCTTAACAAGAAATTTTGATAGTACTAATGTTTATGTTTAATTGTGATTATTAGAAAGATAATTGGCTTTGATAAAGCAAGTTATGAATGGTGTATTGCAACACTATGGAAGTCCTCAAACTTCATTGTGACGCCTCCAATTGATCCCTAACACATATGGAATGAATTAAAGACATTATATTCAAGTTTCTAAGTGAAAAAGGAGGCTCACGATCATGAGCATGATAGTCACAATCGTGAGAAGGACTGCCTTTTAATTGACAAACGAAGATCACTATTGAAAAGTTCCTTCACTACTCACGATCTGCCCCTCATGATCGTGAGAGGCATGTGAGCCACTCATGAGGAGCACCAATGGGTAAATTTTAAAGCTATAATGGATATATTTTCCTCACGATCGTGAGGAGCTCCTTTCCAGCAAAAATCCAAGTTTTCAATTAATGGATGTTGGAGAAAGTGGTGGATGATTTTAATGCTTCATAATAGCTATTTTTAATGTTCAATTATAAATATATAGATTGCAACATCATTTTAAGGTTACAACTTTACAAAAAGGATTACAAGAGTTATTAAAGCATTATTATTCTTAAGAAATCATCTAGCTCTTTGTTATTTTTCATTTGTATTAAACCTTTGAGAGTTAGGTTTGTGATTAGAACTAGAATCTCTCTTCTTGTTAATTATTGGGTGAAAGACTATAGGAAGTGAGGTACAGTTCTTGTGTTGGTTTAAGTGTTTGCCATTAAAACACTTAGGTATTGGTTTTTGAATTGAGTTGAGCCAAGAAAATCTCAATTGTTGTAAGGTTTTGAGTTGAGCCTTGAAAAACTCTTTGGTTGTAATCAATATTCTTAATAGATTGGTGTGGTGTTTCAAAGTCCTAACTTGGGGATACATTAGGTGGAGTTGTAGGATTATTTGAGAATCTGAACTCTTTAAATCATTTGTGCCTTATGTTTGTGTTCTCATTTTCTTTTATCTTAATCTTTTTTATTTATTTTTCATAGCCTTCTCAAATCTATCTTTAATCTTACCAAAAAATTTAATTAGCCCTATTCACCCGCCTCTAGGGCCCTTTTAATTGGTATCAAAGCTTGATTTCTAGGTACTTCATTACTAGAATTAAGATCATGGGAAGTGAATTTATAAACTTTCAATCTCTTAGATCTTTCTTTAATGGAAATGATTATCCTCATTTGAAGTACAAAATGGAGTTGTATCTTGATAGTGATCCCATTAGGCTTTGGGATGTAGTGCTTCAAGGATGGAGTCCTCCCACCAAAACGGTTGATAATGCACAAGTTCTTATGGATAGAACTAAATGAAGCCAAAATAAAAAGGAAGACAACTATAAGAACAAGAAGGCCATGACCATTCTTCTTGCATCTATGTCTAGAGAAGAAGGTGGCAAAGTGCAATATTGCATTTCGGCTAACGAAGTTTGGGAGACTCTTGAGAATCACTATGAAAGAAATGTTCAAGTAAGGAGAAAGAAGGTAAAACTTCATGTGTATGAATATGAGCTATTCAAAATGAAGCCTCAAGAATCCATCACCAAAATGACGAATAGATTGAATACCCTTCTCACTGACTTGAGAAAATTGAGAAAACACTACTCAAGAGAAGAAGAAAACACCAAAATCTTGAGAGTGCTACCCAAGAAACATTGGGAATCAAGGGTGACCTCCATTGAAGAAGCATATAACTTGTCAAAGCTCTTCACCGATATTCTCATTGGAAAGCTATTGACTCATGAGCTCACTGTGAAGCAAAGGGAGGAAGAGAAAGGGGAGAAAGAAGAAAAGAAGAAATGGATAGCTTTAAAGGCCATCCAAGAAGATAGTGAAGAGGAAAGTCTAGTGGAATCTAGTGACGAAGATGATGAGGTTGCTATGCTCACTAGAGGTTTCAAGAAGTTCTTGAGAAATAAAAATTTCTCAAGACAAAGAGACAACAAGAAGAATGATGGAAAAAGGGCCAAGGAAGTGACTTTCTATGAATGCAAGAAACTGGGTCACATTAGAAGTGAGTGTCTAAAGCTCAAGTTCAAGGGCAAAGGAACCAAAGAAAAGAAGAAGGCCTTCAAAGCCACTTGGGACGACTCATCCAATTCAGAAAATGAAGAGGAGAACCAAGAGGTGGCCAATCTATGTTTCATGGCTCTTGAAGATAAAGAGGTACCCTCTAATTGTAACTCTTCTTGTTATGATGATAATGAACTTGATTGTGATGATGATAATGATGATAATGAGAGCTCTATTGTGAGAAAACTTGTTTTAAAATGTAAAAACTTGCTTTCAAAGAAAAAGTTTTACAAGCAAGAATTTTAAAAAATATCAAAAGAATTTAAGATTTTAAAAAACAAATTTTCTAAAATAATTTTATCAAATGAGCAGTTCTCCAATGACTTGAAAGCCTTTAGCTCTTTAAAGTGTGAGCTTGATAAGCGCAAAAAAGAAATGAAAAGCTTTCAAAGGAGATGCTTGAGTTAAAGAATTCCATTTCCAAATTTCACAAAGAAAAGGAAAGTCTTGATAATATCCTAGTATCACAAAAAGGTCATGGTGATAAATTTGGACTTGGATATGCTCATAATACTCCCTCATCATTATCTACTCCTAGCAAGTTTGTTAAAGCTAAACTTGATTCATCACTCTTAGCAAGTACTAGCTCTAAGACTCAAGTTAACATTGCTAAAGAGTCTCACACATCTAGAGCCAAGTCTTTCAAGACTTATCCTTCTATGGCTCAAAAGCCTAAGGCACAAGCCAAAAGACCTCAACCTAAGCATGCTTTCATGTACATAAAAATGCACTCACCTAAGCATGCAATCTCATACCACCACTTATATAATTGTGAATGTATATCTAATGTGCATTCAAGAACTCACATACCCCCTAGAAGATATGCACAACACTCTCACACACACTCCAAAGAAAAAGTGCCTAATAGAGGATTTATGCATGTCAAAAATTCATATGCACCTAGATTCAACAAATTTGTAAATGTACAATGTTTTTATTGCATGACTCTTGGGCACACTAGTAATGTATGCTATTATAGAAAATTGCATTTACAACTATTGCCTTTGGATTACCATGACACTAACCAACCTAGACCACTTAAGGTTTAGGTTCAAAAGAATGCTTAATTTGTTGTTATGTGGGTATGCTTAAAATCCACCAAGAGCAAAAGTCAATGGTACTTAGTGGATGTTCAAGACACATGATGGGAGATACAGACCAATTCACCTCTCTTGAAATAAAAGATTGAGGTAGCATCACATTTGGAGACAATGCCAAAGGGAAAATTGTGTGAATTGGCAAAATAGGTAATCTCAAAACTCTCTCTATTCATCATGTTTTACTTGTTAATGGTTTAAAACACAACTTGCTTAGTATTAGTTAATTATGTGACATGGGAAATAAAGTCACCTTTTATCCTAAATATTGCTTTATTAGTAACTTTAGTGATCACAAAGTAATTTTCATAGAAGAAAAGGTTAAAATTATGTATATAATTAATTTAAATGATGTATGCAATGTGGAACACAAGCGCTTCATGTCTATTTCCCATGACATATGGACTTGGCATAGAAGACTAGGAAATGCTAATTTTGACTTGATTGATAATCTTGGTAAAAAGTAACTTATGATTAGTTTACCTAAGCTCAAGTTCAATAAAGACAAGATATGTGATGCTTGTCAAATGGGAAAACAAACTAAGTCATCATTCAAACTCAAAAATATAGTGTCTACTTCTAAGCCACTTGAATTAATTTACATGGATTTGTTTGGACCTACTAGAGTTGCTAGTTTAGGTGGAATGCATTATATATTTGTCCTTGTTGATGATTACTCTAGATTTATTTGGATATGCTTTCTAACTCATAAGAATGACGCTTTTAATGCTTTTAAAAGTTTTGCTAAAAGAATTCAAAAAGAAAAAGGTTTTTGCATTTCTAATATTAGAAGTGATCATGGAACAGAATTTGAAAATTAATCATTTAACTCTTTTTATGATGAAAATGGTATTTTTCATAACTATTCTTCTCCTAGAACACCTCAACAAAATGGAGTAGTTGAGAGGAAGAATAGAACTTTAGTGGAAATGGCTAGAATAATGCTCCATGAATATAAATTGCCAATATATTTTTGGGCGGAAGTTGTCAACACCGCTTGTTATATTTCAAACTAAATTTTTGAAAGAACAATTATAAACAAAACCTCTTATGAGCTATGGAATAATAGAAAACCCAAGATTGCATATTTAAGAGTATTTGGATGCATATGCTTTATATTAAACACTAAGGATAATCTTGGGAAATTTGATTCCAAAGCCGATGAAGGACTTTTCTTAGGCTAATCCACCTCTAGCAAGGCATATAGAATCTCTTAATAAAAGAACTCTAGTGGTTGAAGAATCCATGTATATTGTCTTTGATGAATCTAACTCACTTGATCCGAGAAAGGATTTTTCTTGTGATGATTTTATAGGTGACTCAATAGAGATAAACATTAAAGATAAGGAACCATTGAAGGACTTGGAGGAAGAAGAACCATCAAAAGAATAGGCACAAGAGGTATCTCCCTTAAAGGATGACCTACTAAAGGAATGGAGATATAAAAAGGATCATCCTAAGGACCTAATCTTGGGAGACACATCAAAAGGGGTAACAACTCGATCATCTTTTAAACCTTTAGTTAACCTTGCTTTCATTTCTCAAATTGAGCCAAAGTCTACTAGTAAGGCTTTAGAAGATGAATATTGGGTACTTGCTATGCAAGAGGAACTCAATTAATTTGAGAGAAATAAGTTTGGGACTTAGTTCCTAGACCTAAGAACTATCTTATTATTGGCACCAAATGGGTTTATAGAAACAAATTGGATAAACAAGGTGTCATTACTAGGAATAAAGTAAGATTAGTGGACAAAGGTTATAATTAAGAGGAAGGTATTGATTATGATAAAACTTTGCCCCCGTTGCAAGGTTAAAGGCCATTAGGATGTTGGTTGCATTTTCTTCTTACAAGGATCCCAAACTATATCAAATGGATGTAAAAAGTGCCTTTCTAAATGGTTATATTCAAGAGGTCTATGTAGAACAACCACCAGGTTTTGAAAATGATGATTTTCTAAACTATGTTTTCAAATTAACCAAGGCATTATATGGATTAAAACAAGCTCCTAGAGCTTTGTATAAAAGGTTGAGCAACTTTTTATTGGAGAAAGGATTCTCTGAAGGAAAAGTTGACATAACTCGCTTCATAAAAAAATTCAATACTGACTTGTTAATTATGCAAATTTATATTAATGATATTATATTTGGTGCTACTAATCATTGCTTGTGTGAGGAATTTTCTAAGCTTATGCAAGGAGAATTTGAAATGAGTATGATGGGTGAACTCAAGTTCTTCTTTGGACTTCAAATCAAGCAATGTAAGGATAGGATTTTCATTAACTAAGCAAAGTACACAAGAGACATCCTCAAGAAGTATGGAATGGATGGAGCTAAAGCTAGTAAAATGCCTATGAGTACCACCATCAATCTCTCTAAGGATGAAAATAGCAAGCCTGTTGATGAGAAGAAATTTAAAAGTATGATCGGATCCCTTCTCTGCTTAACCCGTACTAGACTGGATATATTGTTTGCTACTTGCTTGTGTGCTAGGTTTCAATCTAGTCCAAAATAATTTCTTTTGTATGCCATTAAATGAATTTTAAAGTATCTCATTAGCACATTGCATTTAGGACTATGGTATCCTAGGAGTTCAACCTTTGACTTGATTAGTTATTCAAGCAATTCTAGAACTTGTCAATTTTAAGGACAGTGTCTAGTGTCTTGGTTTAGTAAGAAGTAAGTTTCGGTTGCCTTATCCACCACCGAAGCCAAATATATAGCAGCTAGTTGTTGTTGCTTATAAGTTTTATGGCAAAAGAAACAACTCATGGATTATGGGATTGATATTAATAACATTCCAATTAAATGTGACAGTACAAGTGCTATCAACCTTAGTAAAAACCCCATTCAACATTCTAGGACTAAACACATTGATATTAGACATCATTTTCTACGCGATCATATTCAATATAGTGATATTGTTCTTGAATTTGTGGAACCTATAAACCAATTAGTTAACATTTTCACTAAACCACTTAGTGAGGAACATTCAAACTTCATTAAGCAAGAGCTTGGTATGTTAGATGGTTCTAGTTTAAATTAATTTATCTTAATAATTTTATGTCTATGCTAATTAATAATTAATCATTGAAAATTAAATTCAAATGATAAACTATTTAATAACAAATATAATTATTGTCCATAAAGATCCTTGACATTTGCATACTAAAATATTCTTGCATAATTATTTTAAAAAAAATAATCCATTGTTTAAAGCTTTTAAATCTGTCAATTTAATCCAAAAGGACTAAATTGCAACATCCTTTCGGACAAATCTTCATCACATTTGAAAGCCGAGGGACCAAAATGCTTCTTCATCATGATCGGGAGCAGCTCACGACACGTGAGCCACGCGAGCGGCTGAGCTGCTCATGATCGTGAGCAGACCGTGAGCGGCGAACTGTTTTGAAAATTATGACCTTTTTTTTTCTTTTTGCATATATCTCAACATTTTTTAATTATTTCAAAGTTCAAACGACTCTTTACTTCTAACCTTTGATTTTTTATGATCCAATGGTCATTTTTCAATAATTTTCTATATATAAACTATTCATTTTCTTTATTTTTTATCACACCTTCATTAAAACTCTCTCTATCTTTCAAAATAATTCTTTTCATCTACTCTATTCTAGTCTCCTTGTAACCTCCTAGTATTTTCTCATCTCTATGGCTCCTAAGAAAAGTTTAAGGCAAGAAGCCTCTTCCTCTACAAATCCAAAAAGAGCTACAAAGGATCAACCCAAGAAGACTCATCCTTTTTCTTATACTCAAGCTCAAATTAGAGCAAGAGCAAATGAGTTCTCTCAAAGGACTATTATTCCTTCAAAAAACATGTCAAAAGTTGCACTTGAAGAGCTTGGAATCTTTGATGAAGTTCAAACTTTGCTTGAAAAGGTAGAACTACTCAATCTTGCTTTTGATATTCTTCCTAACTATCCCTAACTTGTTATTGAATTTCTATCCACTTTTTGCCTTAGAACCTACCAAAT
The DNA here is from genome assembly GCA_949673435.1 of Macaranga tanarius. Classification (NCBI taxonomy): domain Eukaryota; kingdom Viridiplantae; phylum Streptophyta; class Magnoliopsida; order Malpighiales; family Euphorbiaceae; genus Macaranga; species Macaranga tanarius. The sequence continues at coordinate 9,489 of CATIWO010297349.1, forward strand.
TAATGCCTAAAATCCCATCAATAGCATTAGATTTAGATTGGGTGGGAAGGATAGATTCTTGACATCCTAAGACTTTGATTAAATCTTTAGTTTTAAAAGTGGAGGACTTCTTCAAGTTAACACCACTTGGTCCCCCCACAGCTTTTAGGTAAATCATTGTAAATTAAACTCTTCAAACTTTGTTGCGGGTCACACAAAATCTTCATCCTTTCAATCAAAGCCCTTTGGTATATCCAAAGATTTCTAGACTATTTAATCAATGCAAAAGGGCTAAGCCATAAGGCTAATCATCTTCAACATGATGTTCACTACCTTTATGAGAGACAAGGATATGCTTGTAACTATGCCCCCTTCTCTCATCCTCCTCCTCAAGAACAAGGAAGCCAAGGACAAGGAGATGATGAAGATAATCATCCTTAGTTTTCTTTTGCATTGCACTACATCAGTTTTCAACTTTTATGTTTTCTTCCTTTGTATTGTCATTTAAGGGTCTAATGGACTACATTTTGTACTTTTTCCTTTATCTATAAAATTTACTTTTTATCTTATAATTACCCTTCCTTTTATCCTCTGATAAAGGGGGAGAAACTGTTAAATGAAAGCTTGATTAATGACATATATGTGTGTGTTGTTTGACATTTTTTTGTATATGTTCTGTTTATTTTCAGTATATGTTCAGTATATAATATGCATATGTCGTACACATGTTTTTTACTTTTGATGTACTTTGCATATACACTCCATATGACAAATAAAATAGAATCATGACACTTTTATCATGATTTTTAATTACTCCCTAATATGTATTGAGAGGGAGATAATCAAATCCCCTATGCATGATTGAGGGGGAGCAATCAATAGTCACACACACACTTGCTTTATAAATTTTTTATTACTATCATTCAAAATTGTTTGTCAAAGTCAAAAAGGGGGAGATTGTTGGACATTTTCATGATCATGAGTTAATCAACCCTTGTTTTGACCATAACAAGCAATTTTGATAATACTAATGTTTATGTTCAAGTGTGATTATTAGATAGATAATTGGCTTTGATAAAGAAAGTTATGAATGGTGTATTACAACACTATGGAAGTCCTCACACTTCATTGTGATGCCTCCAATTGATCCTTAACATATATGGAATGAATTGAAGACATTATATTCAAGTTTCTAAGTGAAAAAGGAGGCTCACGATCATGAGCATGATAGTCACGATCGTGAGGAGGACTGCCTTTCTATTGACAAATGAAGATCACTGTTGAAAAGTTCCTACACTGCTCATGATCTGCCCCTCACGATCGTGAGAGGCATGGTCACAATCATGAGTGGCATGTCACAATCGTGAGACACTCACAAGGAGCATCAATGGGCAAATTTCAAAGCTCCAATGAAAATATTTTTCTCCCTCACGATCATGAGGCACTGGTCATGATCGTGAGGAGCTCCTTTCCATAAAAAATTCAAGCTTTCAATTAATGGATGTTGGAGAAAGTGGTGGCTGATTTTAATGCTTCCTAATAGCTAGTTTTTAATGTTCAACTATAAATACATAGCTTGCAACATCATTTGAAGGTTACAATATTATAAAAAGGATTACAAGAGTTGTTTGAAGCATTATTATTCTTAAGAAATCATCTAACTCTTTGTTCTTTTTCATTTGTATTAAACCTTTGAGAGTTGGGTTTATGATTAGAACTAGGATCTCTCTTCTTGTTAATTCTTAGGTGAAAGACTAAGGGAAGTAAGGTATAGTAATTGTGGGTTTTAGTGTTCGCCATTAAAACACTTGGGTGTTGGTTTTTGAACTGAGTTGACCCTTGAAAAACTCTTTGGTTGTAATAAATCTTATTAATAGATTGGTGTGGTGTTTCAAAATCCTAACTTGGGGATAAGTTAGGTAGAGATGTAGGATTGTTTGAGAATCCAAACTCCTTAAATCATTTTTTCCTTGTGTTTGTGTTCTTATTTTCTTTTATCTTACTCTTTGTTATTTATTTTTCATAGCCTTCTCAAATCTATCTTTAATCTTACCAAAAAAATTAATTATCCCTATTCAACCCCCTCTAGAGTCCTTTCAAATATGGAGGCTCATAATGGAGACCTAAGGTGGAGGCTCAATATGGAGTCTACTTTATTACCTAGGATTGATAGTTGATCTTCATATTGGCTTATGAAGATCAATCTAGATTTGGACCATACTATAACATGTTATTTTATTTTCAATGCTATGTATGTGATGGTATGTATATGATGCAACACAAGAATAACCAAAAAAGATAAAATGAGTTATAAAATGCCTTCCATAAATCAACACTTGTCAAGACCAGGATTGCTATATATAAGTTCTGCCAAAGAAGGGTATATTAAGCCATCAAGGTAAGACAGGATGGATAATGGTGATATCCATATGTATGAAATGGTTAAACTTAACTAGTTTATCAAAATGATTTTGGACCTAGGGCATTAAATGGGATTAGCCGGGACATATGATGTCAAATCCCATAGTTATCCAAGAATTACATAAGATGTAATTAGGGGTGTTCATCGGTCGGTTCGGTCAGTTTTGGGCTGTTTTTCTGACCGAATCGAAATAACCAAATTTCAAGAATATAGAACCGAACCGACCGAATTACACTGTAGAACCGAACCTATTTCGAACCGAAAGTTTCGGTTTGGTTTTTGGTCGGTTCGGTTTTATGGGTTTTAACTATTCAAATTTATAAATTATGCCAAAATCCATTTTTTTCAACTTGTTTCATATGTTTTCAACTTGATTCATATTTTTTCAACTTGTTTATATAGACTAAACCGAACTTATTTCGAACCAAAATTTTCGGTTCAGTTTTTGGTCGGTTCGGTTTTATAGATTTTAACTATTCAAATTTATAAATTTGGCCAAAATGCCTTTTTTTCAACTTGTTTCATATTTTTTTCAACTTGTTTATATAAAACTAACATTAAAAATAAACCGACCGAACCAACCTATTTATATATTTATATTAAATTTGTATATATTTTTAAAAAATATTTAGAAATATAAAAATAAATAATAAATAATAAATAAATAATCGGTTATTTCGGTTATCTCGGTTAGTTTATATTTTT
>CATIWO010297407.1:0-16066 GCA_949673435.1 Macaranga tanarius
TTATGCATGTTTAGCTATGTAAGAGTGCATGTGATATGATCTATGGGCATGAAAGTGTTTGTGTTAGATGCAAATGTTGCATGCAATAAAATTTTTTAAATTCCGCATTTTATTGTTCTTCTACACACACTTTCCTTCATGATCAGTTTGATTTGTTACATCTTCTATCTTCTTTTCAATTTTCTCAATACTTTCCCTAAATCTCTTCCTTTTTGCTGCCATATTTTTTTCCTTACTTTGGCCTTACCACCCTTCTTATTCACTCTTGCATTCTCATGAGTTATTTGAGGTTTGACATCTTCTTCCTCCTCTTCACTGACATCATCAAAATTTTCTACCACCTTTGGAAGAGGAACCTCTCCATGTCTCAAGGCAATTGATGCAGCTGATAGCATCTTTGATTTTCTGCATCCTTTAGCCTTCCCAAATTTGTGATGATCTCAGCTCTGACTAGAACATCCTCATCAAAGATCTCACATTCCAATGGTTCAAAAAGGGTGAGTTTCTTTGGTACAAAGTGCATGGCCAGGCCTATGATAATGTGGCAAATAGACATCAATATTTTTCATCCCTGCATAACATGCTACATTGAACGAAATACAAGATATGCACTATTCACCCTATGGTTAGTATACATACAACACATTAAGAATAATTCATCAGGTGTAATTTTAGTACTATCATTCCTACCAAAGATAGTATGTGCCATAAATTTGTGCATCAGCAAATATAAGTGACTATCAATTATACCACTAACCATTGTATCTCCATGACTTATTCTATCCCCTTTAGTAATTTCAAACTAAAACTGACTCATGTTAAATTCGTGAGGAGGTTGACAAATACCTCCTTCTAAAAAACTAAAAATTTTAGTCATGAGTTCATAGTCAAAATCATATTCTTTTCCAAAGAATCTACATGAAAAAATTCTTTGCTCTTCATCTTTGATTTTCAAAGTAGTGTAGAATTCAATGGTCAATTCTAAGAACACATTATATTGTACTATTTTCAACTTATACCAGCCTAGCTTTTTATATAAAACATTCATAAAATCATGCATTCCAATTTCTTTCAAGGCCTTATCATCAAAATATTTAGGCATGCATATATTTCTTTTGCTAAAAGAACAGAATCTCTTACCTTATTCATCCGAGAGAATAGGGAAAAAGGCATCATACTTATCTTTGTGATCCATTGGTTTAGGTATTATCTCCATTGGTGACTTCCCTTTTGCATTGGACCTTCGGCTATTGCTAGACACGCTATTTGAACTTATTAGATAACAAGATAAATAATTACAGAGAATTTGATGTAAAGAAGAATTGAGAGTTCAACAATCCTTTGCCTTTAAATAGAAAAACAAAATTAGAATTTTACAAGGACTAAACAACCCATCTCCTAATCCTATATGAAAATATAAATTTTATTAAAAGATAAAAACTACTATCCTAATAGAAAAAGGACATTAAAAATTAAAATCCAAAATAACTAAAACACACTAAAATAATCCTAAAAAATGGAAAATAACATAATTTAATTGGAAAATTTTATTTTTTTCTCCCTCACACTTAAAATTTGCAATGTTCTCAGTCCTGAAAAATTAGTTAAAATTCGGGTAGGAAGTACCATCAGGTCGCACAGCCATGCTAGAATTGCGCATGGTCATGCCTGCTTCACACCTAGCACAGAACTATTTGCACATGACCATGCGAAATTCACGCATGGCCATGCCTGCTTCGCTATGGCACAGGCTATGCTTGGCTTGCCCATGCCAAAAAATGGCATGGGCATGCTAAACACTAACATATGAAAAATAACATGGCAAAAATTAAATTGAAGGCATTGAAACTTAAACAAAAACACATTCAACATATATAATTAAAAAAGTTTTACATAAACACAACTACAATAAGGATAATAAAACATCAAACACATATTAAACTTAAACTAAAACTAAGTACAATATAAATCAACAAAACCTAACATAAAATTCAAGTAACTACTCTTCTCAAAAGCTTCAATTGTTGTGCTTAGGGTCTTGTAGAGAATAAAGAGGTGGAAAGAAGTTTTATGAATGAAAGTATGCCATCAAGTTGTGGTTGACATATTAATGCTTTGATTCATACCTTGAGCCACTAAAGTTTGTTCACCAACATTCGAGTCGATTACCCCTACTTGAAGCTCTAAATCATCTAATCTTCTTATTACATATTGTATGTCTCCACTTTCCTCCTCGTTATCCATTCATTGTGGTTGCGGTGCATTAATGAGGTGGGGATTTCTATGATAATCTCTAGTAACCATGCCAATAGCTTCCATCATCATTATGTCAATCAAAGAATGACCCTTAAGTTTTTCAAAAGGCATATTGTCAATATCGAAACCAACATAACAAGCACTTTTAGTGATCAATCCACCAATTTTGATTGCCCTCGCCATTTTGATAGCTACATCCTTCAATTTGAGTGATATTGCATGACACACATCCAATTTCACATTGTTATATATACAATACAAAATATTTAACTCAGTTGTGGTGACCACAGAATCACCATCCTTTTTAGGTTACAAGAAATGTGCGATCAACTGATGTAAATACCGTAGAGCCGGCGATTGAATTTAAGATTCTTTCGCTAACCTAGCCTCATAAAATCCACTCTTTTGCCCCATAATCTTATTCCAAAATGCATAATAATTACATTCCACTATAGCATTTTAATCCGTAGGGAAATGAAACACATTATTCAACTCAAACACGCCTAAGCTATGTTCTACATTTCCCAACCTAAAAGTCATCAATAGAGCTTTCTCATTAAAATGGAATAAAGAGAGGAATTTATATGTAGGTCTAACATGAGTTGGATATTGTAACATTACAAATGCTTCCCACCCCATTCTAGTAAGATACATATTAACTTTATCCAACAAACTTACTTCTCTCAAAGAAGATGCACTCATGTACTTGTTAGGCACTATTTTCCTAGAAAGTAATTGCTCAAATTTCTTCCTTTGCCCCTCATGCTGAAATTCAATATATGTGGGGAAGAGTCTTACCATTCGATCTTCATCAAGTCCACCCGGATTAGAAGACCCCCACATGTTCTTTTTGATCTTGATTTCTTATGGGCAATTATTTTTCTTTTAGGTTGCCTCTCCATGAATGATAAGAAAGTTGATAGATAGTGAGAGTAGAAGAAAAATTTCTCAATATAGCTGACTTAGCAAGGAAAGGAAGAATTGTAAAGAAGGAGATGATAATGTGTAGAGAATGGAGAAGAGAAGGTGTTTAAATAGAGAAAGGAAAAGTATAAAATAGATTAATTTTGGGAAATTGAAGAGTTGGAAGTTGGGAAAGTAGTCAAAGTTGAAGAACCCTAGAAATTAGGAAGATGGAGATGTCGTAAAGCTGAAAAGGTTATGGGAGTTTGAAGAATTTTGAATTGGGCATGTTTTTTAAAAGAACTTTTATGTCTTTTATTTCAAAGATTCGACAGTGCACATCCCATGCCAAAAGCATGCATGGGCATATGCCTGTGATGTCCATTTTGTGTAAGGCAGGTACGGGCAAAACATGCATGGCCGTGCCTACTTTGGCTATTTTTATTTTGGCACACATCTAGGTAAGCATGGACATGTGAGAAACATGCATGGCCATGCTTGCCCTTGAATTTTCTACCATAACCTCACCTATTTAGGTTATATGGTCATGCAACAAGGTATGAAACCTATCTACTTGAACCTATCAGGAAAAATTCTAGAAATTAAGCACAAATCATCATGTAATCATAACCATTTAGTTCCCACAAAGATATACACTTACAATATATCTTCTAGTGCTCGTCCTCTTCTTTAAATCCTTATCCTTTCTAAAGCTTCTCCTCTTTTCTTCCTACAAAATAAAAGACAAAAAATTCATAACTAAAAATACAAAGCTAAACTAACTTAAAGAAAATAAAAGTAAAAATGAAAAGAAAACTTGGTTGAGCTCTCTATGAGCTTAGACTATCATGATCTTTATGGTGTTGAATCGACCAAAAAAGCTAATTGGCGAGAGTTCTCCATTATGCCTTAATGGTAGATTTTCAATCATTACTTATTAACTTTGAACTTTTCTCCTTAAGTGTTGTAAACTTCCACAACTCCATAAGGGTAGACATGACTCACTACAAATAGTTTCGACCATCTACTATTGAGCTTCCCTGGAAACAATATGAGTCTGGAGTTAAATAGCAATACTTGGTCTCCTTTTTGAAAACTCTTAATCTTTACCTTTGCATCATACTATTTCTTTGTATGTTCTTTATAAATTCTGGAGTTTTCATATGCCATCTCTTTTATCTCTTCCAATTCACTCAACTGCAAAAGTCTCTTTTCAGCTGCTTTCTTACAGTCGTAATTCAAAACCTTGATTGCCAATAAGCCTTATGCTCAATTTTGACAGGAAGATGACTTACTTTTTCATCATTTGTCATAATTAATACCAAATTGGTTACAATATAACTATTGTGATGAAATTTTTTTATCATGTTGGTCATAATAACCTTATCATAATAAATATGTTATGACAAAATATAAATTCGCAACAATATTACAAAATTTATTATGACAATTGCAATTTGTCACATTTATTAATTTATTGTGAGAAAATTTGTTGTCTTAATAAAATTAATTTTGTTAAAATAAATATTTTTTTTTGTCATAATTAATATAAAACCAAGGTCAAAATATAAGCTTTTATAGTGACAAATGCTCCTTTTATCACAAAATTTTCTTCTTTTCAATTTTCAATTAAGAAAATGACCACAAATTTGTATTTTTCCTAATATTTTGTAACGGAAAAATATATACATTTAATTATTTTTAGGTTGTTATGACCAAATTCATTGTCAAAATTAATGAAAATACATTCAACAATAAAGTAAATTAATTATTCTTTTATTGCACTTTATTTAACATCAAGCAATTTTTTTTTTTTGCACAGATAAAAATATACCATTAAAAAATTAATGTAACCATTAAATATAACTATAAATTAACATGAGAAATAAATGAACAATAATAATTATATATATAAATTAGATAACAATTACACATTTTATAACATCTATAATTCAACTACAAAACTAACAAAAAAAAAAAAAACATAATAGCTCTTGATTCCACATTCATGCTCCTAGCCAATAATTTAGTAGCACATATTCTTTCATATATAGTAAAATTCAATTAAGGCCTGAAAATCATAAAGAAGATATATCAATTAATTAATGATATCAATTAATCACAATAAAAAAATAATTGAACAAAGAAATAATAAAATACCTCTTAGTTTCATGTTCATCTTTCTAATGAATAGTTTTGTAAATCATATTCCTCCATAAAGTGAAACTGGATCAAAACCTGAAATTACTGGTAAGATTTGTAAGCATAATGATATCAAGCAATTATATTGAGAAAAACAAATTAAAAAAAAAAATCTTTTAGTTTATTCATAATGAAAAGAGAATAACCCCATACTTGAATATAAAATGCCTATTTGTCTATTAAAATAGAAAACAGAAAGAAAATTTTTTATGGCTAAGATAAAATACTAAGGGCCTGTTTGACATTACTGTTGAATTCTGCTGTTGCTGATTTGAAAAGTACTGATTCAAAAAGTGCTGATGAAAAAATTAATTTATCTGTTTGGTAATAAATCTAAAAAGTGTTGTTTGATAATAAATCTGTTTGGTTAAAGTTATTGTAAAAGTGCTGTTTGAAGTGAAATGACTAAAAATGATAAATACTTAAAAAAATATAATTTTGATATTTATTTATATTAATAATTAATAAATTATTTTTAATATTTATTAATTTTTAATAACACACGTACATTTATTTAGTTTATGTTATATAATAAAATTTATTAAAATAACAATTAAATAAAAAATAAATAATTTCACTATTCATCAATTACTATGCCGATATCTATTTCCGAAATGGACTACAACAGAAAATTCTCGTGCAATATTTTTTTCTAAAAATATGATATTTTTTTTTACAGTGTATGAATAGCACTATTCATCAAATTACTATTTCGACGTCCGTTTCTGAAACGGATTGTGACATAAAATTTTACGTAATTTGCTATTTCTCGTGGTATATTTTTTCCCATAATAACACATTTGCCAAGAAAATAATGAATAAGTGAGAAAAATAAAAAAATATTATATAATGGTATTATTGTAATTCAAAAAATTTAATAAGGGTATTTTTGAGATTAAAAATTAAAAATTGCTGTTTCTAATCAGCTTTTTTCAAAAAATACCATTTACTTGCTTTTTTTTAAATGGAGTTTTGACTCTTTAAAATTTAATTTGGTCCTTAACCAAACACCTTCAAAAAAACACTTTTGATCTCAAACCAGCTTTTTTTCAAACCAGCTTTTTTTCGATTTTTCAATTGGAAAAGCAATGGGCGTAGTGACTGAACGCTGACCTTAACAAACGACAGCGCTTCGCCCTCGAGTAGTAAATGTAAATCCGTATTAGCCATTTTTTAACGGGGAGAGGAGATGAGAAAGTAACGTGAAAAACATAACAAAACTTCGTTCGGATCTTAAAAGAAAAATAAAAAGAGAAGAAGAGAGACAGAGAGTGTTTATTTATTCAATTTAGGGTTTCATTGATAGAAAGAAAGAATCTTCTGATTTGAATTGAAAAATGGCGATGGCTGCTCTGAGACGCGAAGGGAGGAAATTCGCCAATCCTCTCATCTCTCCTCAACCGATCACCGCCGCCATCCGATCCTCTCTTCTCCCCGCTGAGTAAGATCCCTCTTTCCTCATTCTCTCTATTTGATCTCGGCGATTTTATCATTTTTTAATTAATTTCGGAAATGAGATTTTTTTTAACATTAATATAGTCAAAATAAAATTTCATTTGATTCTACATTTGATTCCATGTGTGTTTGCTAGTATAGTTGTATATATATATATATATATATATATATACATATATATATACTTTTGTTAAGGTGAATTGAATTATTAGGAAGTGTATCTTTTGTTCTAAATATAGAGTGACACTGGATTTTTAAGGTTTCGGGTATATGATGTTTTTTATGGGGCAAAAGGAAAAAAAAAAAGATGTGACATTTTTGAATTTGGTTTTTTTTTTTTGGTACTCATGGCTTTTGGTATTAGCAGCTAATTAGAGCCTTCTTTTGCCCTTCGCGGTTCTTTTACTGAAATAGGAGTAGGGGAGAATGCACTGGGCCTAGGGAAACACAAGAAAGCTTTTTTTTTTTTTTTCTAAATTTCATTTGCTTGAATCCATATGATATTATCTTTAACGCTAACTTGCTAACTATATATAGGCACAGTGTAGCAAGTGATCAATACTTTGTAAATTTTGGAATGAAACTGTGTTTAGGTTATTTCCGAGTGCATTTTATTATAATAATACATTGGAATAGAAAGTCGATGCAAACAACATTGTACCTTGAGGCAGTCTGTAAAACACATATTATAAGTTAACTTTACCTTAATATGATCATACACGAATAAATGTGTTCTTCATGTCTTTATCTCGCATTTATTATTTTCTGATTTTGATTTTGTTGTTTAAGAAAGCTTTCTGTGGCTGTTTGTGTTTCAAATAGCTGAATAAGTTTGTTTGGTGCACAGGGAGCAGGCTCCTCTTGGGGTGCGTTCAATCTCTACTCAAGTTGGTAAGAATCATTTTTTTTTTATTCAAAAGTTAAGGGCTTTCTTCTGTTGGAACTAAGTATTAGACTTTCATTTTTTACCCTTTGTTTCAGTATGGTAAGTTTTTGATGTTTCTTGCGCAGTTAGGAATCGTATGAAGAGTATCAAGAATATTCAGAAAATTACTAAGGCTATGAAGATGGTTGCAGCCTCAAAGCTACGCGCAATTCAAACTAGAGCAGAAAATTCTCGTGGCCTCTGGCAGCCATTTGCTGCACTTCTTGGCGATACTCCTAGTATGTTCGATAACAAATCTTTAAGTTGATTTGTCGTTTTCTTATTCAGCTTCGTTGAAATTCATGATAAATTTGTCAATAATGCTTAGCATTGCTAAAAAATATTTGATCTGCATTCCTGTGGTACTTTCTTCTCAATTTGCCTGCATATTGTTAAATTTGATGGAATGGCTGCATTTTTGTTCCCACAATTCTCAATGCAGACAAGACAACGTGCTAGTGGCTCTTGACATGTTCATAATATTACGATGTTGGCAGATGCATTGCTTTTTTGTATTCTGCAAACATCATTCTTCTGGACTTACCAATCAGTTGTGAATATATTCTGCATAAGTAGGTGTACTTTTCTGAAAATGAATGTGCATGCATTAGGGGCCACATTAGATTTAATTAGGAGTATTTCTGATGGTAACATATGAGAACATGTGTTTTGGAGAAATACTTGCACAAATTTGAGAAGATTTCATTCTTTAATCCTTAGAAAAGTTCTTTAAGATGTCAAAGTCATGTGGAATTCCCACTGAACCTGATGCAAACCCTTGGTGCCCATTCTAATTAGACTGTCATAAACTTAGGAACCTGATGAAGTTTTCTTTTAATGCATCCTTGATAGCGAGTGCTGATTCTACACTAACACAATGATTTATGTGCTTTAAAATTTTGTCTTTGCTTTGAAAGCCTATCAAATCCTGTCCTCTCTACTCTTCTCTTTCAATAGTTTTCATTCCATGCATTCACTCACTTTTGCATTTCCTTATTGTGTGTGCCAGGTGTTGATGTTAAGAAGAATGTAATAGTCACTATTTCATCAGACAAAGGTCTTTGTGGAGGAATTAACTCTACATCAGTCAAGATAAGCAGGGCTATACACAAGTTAACTTCTGGTATATTTTGGCCTTTGAACATTTTCAGATTGCTAGCACTAAGGCTTGGGTGTTTTGAACATTTAAACATATACTTGCTCTGTCACAGGTCCAGAGAAGGAAACAAAGTATGTTGTCCTGGGAGAAAAGGCAAAAGTCCAATTGGTCCGTGACTCTAAGAAGGACATTGAAATATGCATCACTGAGTTGCAGAAAAATCCTTTAAATTATACCCAGGTTATCATATTTCTTAATTTAGACAATGATTATTTGAATTCCCATGCATTGCCATGTGGGCATGCTTGCGTTTAAATTTATGATACATGTTTGTGATTGTAACTATTGTATAGGCCAGTTCACAAGTTCATTATTGCATTAATTTTTTTCCTCAGACACTTTTATGTTTTTTTCGAAGAGCATGTAATAACATCTGAGTTATCTGCCTAAGTTCAAAAGTGGGGTCAAGTGCTGCATGTTTGCTATTTTTCTTTTGGCTCAGACCATTTTAAACTGTTGCCTCTTCAGGTTTCTGTTCTAGCAGATGACATTTTAAAGAATGTGGAATTTGATGCTCTGAGGATCATATTTAACAAGTTTCATTCAGTTGTCTCATTTCTTCCAACATTGGCAACTGTATTATCTCCTGAGGTGATTCAGAGGCTGCAGCTAATTATTTGGCCCTATTTTGATTTTTTGTTTATTGGTTTGTGAAATTCTATGACATGTCTATTGACATAGGTTGTGGAGAGAGAGGCTGAATCTGGTGGAAAACTTGGAGATCTTGACTCTTATGAGATTGAAGGTGGTGAAACAAAGGGTGAAATACTTCAGAATCTTTCTGAGTTTCAGTTTTCTTGTGTAAGCCTTGCTGAACTCTTGCTATTTCTCTATGTTTGAGATTTAAGTCTGTCATTTTGGAAAAATTTACCATGTAACCAATAATCTGGATGCTTAAGTGCACTAGAACTTTTACCTCTGACTGCATACAAACAGAAGTAACTGATTCTGTAGAAGCTAGTTCATGAAATGAACTTGGTAGCTTTTTTTTTTTTTTTTTTTCCAAAAACTTGATGCTTTGCCAATTGCACTATTTTTAGTACTAGTTTTTTTTTCCTGTAGCAGTGGTCGTGAAACAACTATAAATAACTTGAGGTGTTTCATGTGTATCATTTCATGATGGTTTTGGGTTCATCTGTATTTGGTTTAATACTTTCCCAGGTTCTGTTCAATGCTGTATTGGAGAATGCATGCAGTGAACAAGGAGCAAGAATGTCTGCTATGGACAGCTCAAGCAGAAATGCTGGCGAGATGCTTGATCGCTTGACGCTTACTTACAACAGGTCTCTCGCTCTCTCTTTACCTCTCTCCCTCTTTTTCTCCTAAGATAAACAATATAAGAAAACTGTAATTTTTACTTCACCTTAGCTAGGAAATGGGCAAATGTTTGTAAATTGTTTTTGTGAAACAACTGGGTTGATCTTACTGGTATAAAATGCTAGACTTCCACTAGAATTACTTGGTCAATAGCATGCAATGGACTTTGTTGCTAAGAAACTTATGTTTGAGCCACTCTTTTCTTTTTTTTCTTCCTATCTTGTGGGCTTGATTTTATTTTTCAATAACATATTTGATTATTTTTGCAACAGAACTCGTCAAGCATCAATCACTACTGAATTGATTGAAATTATTTCTGGAGCATCAGCACTAGAGGGTTAATTGAAGAAATCTTGAGGCTAGGGTAGCTGATGTTGACGAAATAAGATGCAAAAAAGTTTCCTTGAACTTTATGGCAATCTTTTCAGGATGTTTTTGTTGTGAGCTACTCCAATAATCCCCCCCAGCATTGTACTTCTTTTCTGGGAATTGAAAACATATCTTTGATGATTACAGTTGATTTTTGATAGTTTACCTTTCTGTTCCAATGCCTTCAAATTGAAAGTTAAATGGCTACAGCTTGAAAGTTGAGAATTCTTTGTAGATCATTTCCTAGTACAATTCCTTTCCAGCTGCAAAGCTCATGGTGGAAATATTTTTCTCATCTAAGATGTACACTAGCTGAAAATTGAGGCATGGCGGATGTTCCTCAACATGATCTGCATCAATAGGCACAGATGGTGCATTTTTTTTAGTTAACTACGCTATCCAAGAGGGTAGATTTATTAGGGAAATGCAGTGATGCTGTGTGGCTGTTTGCTGGAAAAATTGTTCGAGTTTGGTAATACTAAAATTGGAAGTCACCTAACTAAACGTTTCAGCTGAAGCCTGAGGGTTGGGTCCTTTGAAAGATGTAGAGGGTTAGCCTACTCTCAATTCGTACCAGTGGTGCGAGTACTAGAACGTGTTAAATCCAATCACATTTCTCATGGATTTATGCAGAGAAGGTGATCGCAATTCCACTTGCAACGTTTGTTGTTGCTCCGGACATATGATGGTAGATGGTATCCGAATCTGCCGGCTATTTTTCGCCTGAAAATTGATTGGTCCAAGCCGCTAATTCTTGAAAATTAAGGTTAGTTCCTCCAGAAACTACCACACCTACCACTGTGCCCCTTCAATTAACTAAATACCAAAAAATATATATCTTTTGGAGATTGATGCTGTCACTGACTGGGACAGAAGAATTGAATGTTGAACTGCTTCTAAGATTTGTAATAGTATTTCTACAAACGATTTTTAAGGTCTCAGCTGCTCTTTTGGCAGTGCATAGGCACTAAATCTATTACTTCAAACGCTGTTCTGTTATTGTATTGGAGGAACTTCTAACCAAAATACAACTATCCATCCTCCTCCCCATGAAATGATCGGAATGAGATTTCTGCTGGCTTTGACATGGTGGAATGATCTTGAAATTTTTTATTTTAATTTAAGGGATAATAGAATGGTAAGTGGCGAATTAATGATTTGTTGCATTGGATTGCATTACCGTTGACATATTTTTTCAATTAACTGCATAACGGGGACAATCCTGCCCTTTTAAATTGATGACAGTAAGGATTAGAATCTTACATCTCAAAATGTTTTTGGAAAGGAGTTACCACTTAACTACTCTTTTATTGGATGTCGTTGATATGTTTTAATATATTAGGTTGAATGCATAACACATTTTTTTTTTAATTACAAAGGAGGGACATACCCAAAAAAGACTAAAGTGGCTATGTAAATCTAGGCCAAGCTACTCCAATTAGATGATTCCAAAGAACTTGTAAAACTGTAGATGGATTGGCTAGAGTGTCTACTACTTTGTTTCTTTCACAAAACATATGGTTAACTATCACTTCCCATTCTTGTCTAAGAAAGGATTGACAAACTTGAATCTATTGATAACAACAGTTACAAATTTTTGATGCCAAATGCTGTTAGCTTAGACTTTTTGTATTGATGTTTTGTTTTGATATTTTGTGTTTTGTAATGATTGTTGTTTGTCAAAAGCTCCCAAATTTTATAGAAAATTAAGAGAAGTTGGCAACTAGTGATGGAGCTTAAAGTTAGGCAAAAGAAACTTCCTTGCATTAAGGGGAGTTAGTAAATTGCAATGTGTATATTTTGAAAGTTAATGAACTTGAAACTTTTCTAGCACAAAAAAATTGTTTTTTTTTTTTTTTTTTTTCTCTAAGTCATTAAAACTCCAATAAAGTGGTATTAGAGCTTTTTTCAATCTTAGTAGGATTGTATGTGAGAGAAAACAACAAAGAAAACTCATAATAAAACCTTAAACACCTAAAATTTACCTTACTAGAATTCTCTGATGGCAACCAGTAATAGTATATCAGGTATATCTCCTATTTTCATAGGTGAAAACTATCATACTTGGTCATTTAAACTGCAAGCCTGCCTTAAGGGTTTACTGCTGGTGGAAGCTGCAGAAACAGAGACAAAGACCAGCCTACTTGACAATCCAACCTTAAAGCAGCTGATAATTTATGAAGAAAGAGTCTCCAGGAAGTTGAAAGCTCTTAGTACACTTCATGCTGATGTAGATGAAACCATTTTCATAAGAATCATGGTTGTTAATCTACCAAACAAGTTTAGGACAAATTGAAAATTGAGTTCCAAGACAATGAGAAGACAAAACAAACACATATCTTTAACTTGAGAAAAAAATTTGAAGTCTTGAGCATAAAAAGGACTGAGAATGTGAAAGAATACATTGATATAGTTATAAAGGTTGTCAATCAAATTATACTGGTAGGAGAATTGTTTGAGAAAAGAATTTTAGAGAAGGCAATAGTAATTCTTCCTAAAAGATTTGAGTTAAAAATCTCATATATGTGAAGACACCTAGGATATAACATAACTCACATTAACAGAGCTCGTAAGTGCTCTTCAAGTAATTGAGCAACGGAAAACATGTAGAGAGGAAGAAAAAGTAGCTAAAAAAGCTTTTATTGCAACTCAAAAAACCAACATATAACTTGGAAGCAGTAAAAAACAGAAATTTCAAGGTAAAAAAGGCAAAGAAAGAACAAATCAATAAGGACTCATAAGAGGAAGATATCTTCCCTGTTCTCATTGTAAGAAGATGAACTGTTAGAAAATTTAGGTTTGCGGAAGCACTTGAAGATCAAAAAATTATTTGAGATAATAAACAAATACGAAAATAATAGAGAAAAAAATATAAAATACACAAATCAAGTCTACATCCATAGGTGAGGGAGGAGCAAATTCACTAATCAAAATTAAAGATACAAAATAATTAAATGGAGATAAACACACAATCCTTAACTTCAAATGCACCAAAACAAACTCACTACTCGGTATGTGCAGGACATGAGGCACTCTTGGTGTCTTTTTGTCACACCCAATGCATATAACTATAGCCCTATTTATAGAGGAATAAAATATCCTACATAATTAAGGATTCTCTTCAACATAAGAAACAAGAGTTTAATTCCTAAAGAAGAGTTAAATCTTTTTTAAATGAAAATTTTCTTAACTTGGCCACCAAGTATGTCACAAATACAATTGGGCTTGAATAAATGATGTTATGGGCTAAAAATTTAAGTCATATATTTAAAAATCTCCATATTGACTTGAATTTTCTTGTATATAAAAACTTTATTCAAAAATTTGCTCCACTTTCTTTACAAATGCCTCAAATATAAGAACAGTTAAATAAGTTTAAGAGAAACTCAAACTTACTCTTCTAAAATTCCATAGTCAATAAATTACCAAAATTAACTTTGTCCAAGAGTATAAAAGAAGTAGATAATAATTTACCATTACCTATCATGGTAAATCTTTGCAGTTCATACAATCTGCCAATGTATTTAACTCGCATCACTATAACAACATCCAAAATAATATTCAAAATTCCATCTCCGCCAACGAACTCATAACCATTAATTTTTTTTAATGTGGATAATGAGATAATTCTAACACCAAATAAAGTTTTCACTACACTAAATCAACAATAACAAATAACTTGCAAGAATGGTTTTTGCCCATTAATACAAAACCACCATTAATCGGTTCATATATGGAAAATAAATATCTATTGAGACAAATGTGATAATCACAATCAAATATCCACCCTTATATAAGTTATATTTTCAGTCATAAGGACATTAGTTTCAATCTTATCAATAAAGTTCACTTTTGTGGATAACATAGGATCTTATCCCAGTTCACTCCAGGTAATGAATTCTATCTTGGCCGATCACTCATCCCTACATATAACCAACTAGAGCCACCACACGCTATATTAATAACTTAAAATGAGAATGTCATTTGTCATTGGATAACAAAACTACTTGTATTAATAACTTGTAGTCATTGCTTTTTAAAAAAATATAAATTACCACTTTTGATATATTTTGTAGAAATTTACCCCATGTACATTACCACTATTGTATTAAATATAACATTAAATACATTTCCAATTGCTTTTGATCTTTGCTATGCCTCTTTTTATGTAGGGTCCACCAGCAGGACTTAATCTCAATAATTTTGGCTATAAATACTCCTTACCTACCATAAAATGCCATTACAAGAGTTTATTTTCATTTTTTATTAACTAGTGTGCTTCTGAGATAAGTTGGTGGGTACTTAAGTACATTTAATGTTTTTTCATTTTCCAGCTTTATAACTGTTGCTTTTTCCAGTTGTTGATTTCTTAATTTTTTTTTTGGTTACCTAACATGATTTTTGCCGTGCTATGCTATTATTTGACATATTGATGCTTAGCAAATTTAAATCAATATTTTAATATTTCTATATGATCTTTACATATATCTTTTTTTTCATTTATATATATTTTTTAAAAAAACTAAATCATACTCATGTTATGTAACTATTGTCGTCTTTCTCCAAGTAGTTATCCACCTGCTAAAGAATTTAGAAACTTCTTTTCATTTCTTTAAAGAAATAAACCATCTTAAGGACCCTGAACTTTTCGATTTTTGCTCCGTTAGTCCCTAATGAAAATGTACCCTTAATTGAATCATTGAACTTTTATTTTTGTAACTTTGGCATCCTTATAATGACAATTTGAAATGCGTAGTTTCAAATGCCGTTAAATGCGAATATTTAATGAAAAAAGTGAGGAAAAATCATCTTAAGGTCCCTGAACTTTTTAATTTTTACTCCGTTAGTCCCTAAAAAAATGTGCCCTTAATTGAGTCTCTGAACTTTTATTTTTGTAACTTTGGCATCCTTACGTTAATGTCTGTCTAAATTGAATAGAATTTTCAACGTCAAATGAAATTATATATTAATATCAATTAATTATGGATATTTTTCTTATTAAATTCAGATCTCATTGTAGACATGCAAATTTTTATAAATTATTTTTAGACCAATAAAATATTTTTGGTTTATTAAATAATTTATTCAAGAACCAATAAAATATTTTAAATTTGTTCCTAAATTTACTTGTGTGATTTTTCATACAAGAAATTTGTGTGTACACTGATAATTTCTTATTATAATTGAATTTCATATTTTTTATATTTAATATTTATTTCAATTAAATTATATATCAAATAATTAAATTTTCTATTCATTCTTTCCATATTGGTTTCAAACTTCATTTTTTCTTATTATAATTGAGTTTTGCATATTTTTATATTTATTTTTTTAATTCCAATTAAGTTTATTTTTTTCATTTGAATTAAATTATATATTAAATAACTAGCTTAAGATGGTTTCTTTTAATTGTACATTAAATAATTAAAAAAAGCTAGTTTTTATTCTTATGATCATTAAATTATCACATTATCCAATTT
>CATIWO010297484.1:0-10194 GCA_949673435.1 Macaranga tanarius
TTGATAAGTCACAAAGTTCATGCAAGAAATTAAAGACAAAATTCCTCACAATAAAACTCAAACAAAGATATATTTCTTATATCAAAGATAATTTTAATTCATTCATTCATGCTTACAAATGAAGAATGGACTTGTTTATATATAATACGAGTCCAAGCACACACTACTAAAATAAACTCAAACATATAGGATTACATTTGCTCTTAATGGCCTTAATAACCACTACCCACATTAATAGCCATTACTTGGCATTAATTGCCTCACTAACATAAAGAAGGTGGCTACATGTAACCCTAATTTATTTGACATAAATATAGACTTATTACTAGGTTTTTAAGGTGGCTATATGGATGCCTTGTTGGGTTGAAATTCTTGGGCTTTCCAAATGTCTTTAATTAAACCCAATATGGCTTCTTGAAGCTTCTTGGACTTGGACCTTGTAATTGGGCCTTCTTGTACTTCTAATGGATATTGGATCACTTTAAGCTTTGAGCTTGGGTTCACATCACCTCAAACCTTCAGAAACTCACAACCCGAAGTCCTAAAACACTAACACTATATTTGGAAAGGGAGGAAAGAAAATAGGGAGGAAAATATAAAGGAAAATAATGTTATTTTTCTTTCCCTCTTTTCTTCTCTTGTGTTTGGATTTGAAGAAAAATAATATAGGGAGGAAGGAAAGTTATTGTACTTTTTTTATTGGGAAGATAAAATATTAAAAAAAGAAAAGTGGTGTATGAGATATTTACTATTATGCCCATATACTAAAAAATAATACTTATTACAAATTGTTAATTGAAGGTAAAATTGTCAACTTAAATGAACAGGATCATTTTCCTCCTTTCTTCTCTATTTTCTCTCAAATTTGGAGAGATAATGGGAAGAGGAAAATATTGTATATTTTCCTTCCTCTACCACTTTTCTCTCTTCAAACCAAACAAGTGAAAGCATTTTCCCTCACTTATTTTCCTCTCAAATTTTTCTTCCTCCCCCTTTTTTCTCCTTTCCAAACATAGTGTAAAAGTTGAAACCTTTTACCCTTAAAATTAATTGAAATGACTGATTAGACTTATAAAATATCTGAAACTCTATAAAGGTCAGAACTTGCATTGGAAACAGAACAACTTGCACACAGGTTTCATCTACATGCACACTTAATTAGCCTTGGCTACCCACGCATGCACTAGTAGATAACCCGCATGTGCGAACCTCGAGGCAGGTGCTAAAATCTATATAAACCTCCCCCCCACCTTTTTATGTTTTTGAGTAACTTTTTCAAACACTCTTACTAGCGCTGAGCACGGGTCGCAGAGAACCCGAGCTGTTCCGAAAATCCGAACCAAAAATTTTTAGAACCAAAAATCTCCGTTGACCATTTGACTTTCTCTGAACCGAACTATTTTGAAAATTTTTATTGGGATGGGTCTGGAGATCTTAAGTTCTCCGAACCGAGATCCGAACCATCCCGAATTACTTCAAACCGAAGAATCAAAAGCAGAACCGATAATTTACTAAAATTATATATATATATATATATATATATATATATATATATATACACACACACACACACACACACATGCATAATATATGTATATGAGTATATATATCTCAATAATATTACTAATAGCTATTGTCTTTATTTTTTTATGATGTATTATAAAATTGACAATTAATGATTGATAAAATTAGAAATCTAGAATTTCCCTAAAAAAGATTAGAAATCTAAAATTATATATTATAAGTAAAATTTAGTACCATTTTAGTAATTAATTATACTCGAATAATTTATTTTTGATAATTTACTATTAAATTTAAGTGCTGACTTAACATATAATATTTGAGATTTTAAATACTAATTGATTTTTTGAAATAAAATAAATATACTTATAAATTTAATTTAATTTTCAATACACGTTTAAATTATAAAATAAATTTAATTTTATAAATAAAAGTTTAATAGTAAAATTTATTTAAAAGACAGTACTATTATAATCATCTTATCTTATATGTTCAAATTATAATAATTTTATTTTATATATTCCAAATATAAAACTATTAAAATATAAATATTAAAATAAAATTCATAAGAAAAGATAATACAATTTATTAGAAATAATATATTTAATATAATGCAACAAATATATATATATATATATATATATATATATATATATATATATATATATATTGATTTATTAAATATGAATTTCAAATATATAAACTAAAAATTAAGCTATATAGTTTTAGTGAAAACTTTATGGATTGAAATTGGAATGCTAGTGTTATGAGTGCTATAATAACTTTATTTTCTATTTTTCTTAATAGATTATTTTTTTAATTTCAAATTATTTTTTTTAAATTTCATATTACATGTGTTATGTGGTTTTATAATAGGTTTTGAAATTTTCAATTGTTTAAGTATGAATATTTAGATAATGAATAATACTATAATCTTCGAACTTTAGTTTTGCTCCGGACCGACTTGGATTCTCTATTTGTTTTGAATCTTCGTTCCGAATTGCTCCGATTTTTCAGAGCAATTCAGAGTGGAGATTTAAATTTTTGGAGCTGGGTTCGGAGAATTTGCATTCTCCGTACTGCTCCGACTCGTGCTCAGCCCTAACTCTTACCATTACTTTGCTGGATTGGAGTTAAAAATCCATTTTGGACTTTTTCACCCACTTGAAGCATTTCTTTTTCTAGACTCTTCTAGATCTCTTGAACCAACCTATCATTTTGTCCAAAAACACTTTAAGAGGTATTAAAAATACTATTTTGCATCCAAAAGTGACCGGAATAACCCATTTTATATCTTTTTAAAGTAAAATTATTTTCTTTTAACAAATCAGGTTTAGTCACACTATTTTGAGGATCTAATTATATTTTGCACATTTATTTTATCGTATATTCTCCAATTCTACTCCTTTTTTTTCTTTTGATTTGGTTTTTCTATTTTGAGACTTCTCTCGTGGCTTGGTGATTGTAGAATTGAAATTCTGGTTATTGTAGTGAAATGACTTGTGGTTGCTTTCTATTTCTTGTACATTTTAGTTGATTTGTGATTTTGGTTGGCTCGTACATGTGGGTCATATACGCACATGTGTCAAGTTATTAAATTTACCACCTTTATAATCCAATTTGCATTAATTGTTCATTTCAATATATTTTTAGTCATTTTATGCCATTTTGATAATTTTGTGTTGTTTTTAGTTATTTGGTGTTTATTATGCTATACTTAGGTTATTTTAGGTATTTTTAGTTATTTGGTGTTTATTGTGCTATACTTAGGTTATTTTAGGTATTTTTCATGATTTAGGCTTATTCTTCACTAAAAATGCTTTGTTTTGTCCCTTTTTCCATGTTTAGACACTTGTTTTGTTGAATTGAGTATTTCTGCCTTTTTTATGTATAATTTTGATGTTTCTTATATTTGTTGACTTTCTCTGTTACTTCTCTCATGGATGGTGTAGTTTAGTATATGGATGTGAAAGTTATTGTACTAATCTTTATTTTGAAGGGTTTTTACTAGATTTTGCAGTAGATTTACTTTTTCACACCTTTTTTTTTCTTTTATGTATTTACTAGGAAAATGATGTAAATAATTGTAAATATTTCTTTTTTTACTCTATCACCATATTGCCTCCTCCCTCAGGCAATATCCGGTCCTTTTCAATGCTACGGTTACGACTATTTATGGTGCTTGAATGCCTTCGGCTCGCTCACAATAAAAAGTTATGGTAATGAAAAAGTGCTATTGGATAAAAGAATAACATCAAAGTAGGCATGAAATTATTAACAAGTTAATAAAGTGTTAATAGAGATGTGACTTTAGTGGAGCTACTTTTAAGTAGACAGTTAATGTACTGAAGCTGTAAAAGAAAACTGGAGGCATATAAGACAACAGTCACACTAATATTAATGAACAAAATCATTAACAACATATAAACTTCATTAATCAACAACAAACAATCTTCAACATAAATCAACATAGTTCAATTTTCACTTTTACTTTCAATTTTCTATAAGTTTCCTTTGTTTTTTATTCAAACTTTATTATTATCTATTTCATCTTAAATGCAATTAATATTCTCCATGTTTTCAATGATTTTCTAGTTTGTTTTTAGTGATCCTCTAATTGTTTTCTTGATTCTCTACATTTGTTTATTAAGCATCATTAGTTAAATCTAACTATTGTACAACTAATTTAGAATTAAATAATATGAACCAACAAACTAAGGATCTATTAACCATACATGGAGGTCCAATGACAAGGTCTAGAGGTAAAAGGATGAAAGAGACATTAACCACTTTAATGGTCTAAATTTGGAAGAACTAAGATAGCCAAGATTAGGCCAAGAATCTTAAAATTCAAGAAGAGCCTAAAATGGTCAACATGATCCAAGTAAGTCCAAATCATGAAAATAAGAGTCCAGTCATATTAAATTAAACCACATAACCCATTTTGATGAATAAAAGGCCATTCAGCCATAATAGGATTTTTGGGCTTATTTTATGTTAATTAAGGTTTTAGTTGTGTTAGGCTTGTAAATTGAGCATTTGTTCTATTTCAGCCTATTAGAACTAGATTTTTATTTTATTTTATTTTATTTTATTTTATTTGAGAGTTATAAGAGAGATAATAAGAAGTTAATACATTTAATGCATTAATATGATAAAGGGTTTGTAACATACAATAAATGGAGTTGTAAATGACTAGTAATAGAGGCTAATATTCATCAAACAAGTTACAAATCTACTAATGTGTATATCACTCCAGCTCTAGCCTTAAATACTATATAAACAAGGTTACTCTCTTGTAAACACCATCTACAATTTGAATAAAAATTTCATAATACACTTATGAGTGTTTTACTTTTAAGTTCTTATTTGAACTTTGGAACTTATTAAGCTAATTTCAGCTTGTGACATTCAAAATCCAAAATCTTTGTTTTTTTTAACTTATCAACCTTGTTTGTAGCGTTCTAAAGAAATCAAAGTGTCATTCGAATTAATTTTATCAAACTCCATTGGTAAAGTGGTTAGAATAGTTATTCATTCTTCATTCTTGAAAAATACAACCTATGGCATTATTATTGGAGGGTGTTAATTTGCATTCCATATGTATCATAACTCTTTAGTTATTGGGGTATATAGTTGCTAAATTGATGATTTCCATCAGCACAAATCATTTAAAAGAAGTTAGAATTAATAAAATTTAATAAGTTGGTGTACTTTATGCATAGAGCTGTAAATGAGCTAATCTGCTCACAAGTCAATTAGAGCTCTACTCGATAAAAACTCATATGAACTCTTATATTGAAGCTTGTTTTGTAAATGAGTTATGTTCAAGCTAAGAAAAAGGTCAGCTTGTGAAGCTTGTGAATAAGCTTGAATAAAAACTCATGAATTAACTTATAATTTACTACACTAAAAATAATATATAAAAACATATTTATTTGTCTTAATAAGTTATTTTGTTAATTATTTGCATGATCAATCCCTAATGTACATTATTTTGACATTAAAAAAAAATTTAAACTACTAATATGTTTGATTAAGTGCGCTAATAAGTTAGGATCAAGATCATGATTGTAAAAGTGAGCTTTAAAGATCAAATCAAAGTCAAATTAAAGCTTTTATAAACCTCATGAATGCCCTTTACAATCTTCCAAGTGATCATGAACTTATAAAGATCAAAAGAGGCAAAAAAGATTAAGTGTTTGAAGCTTATAGTGCTCCTCACGAGTGCCCCTCACGACCATAAAGATCACCTATGAGCTAGAAGCAAAATGGAGCTAAGTGAATAATTAGACATCACTGTCATGAGCAGGATCATGAGGATGCCTATGATCGTGAGCAAGCTGGATCTTTATCAAATGGCTACTTCAAAATGCAATGGCTATATTTTTTAACCCTCATGATCATAAGGCTCCTCCTCATGATCGTGAGCACTCTAAAACCTGCAAAAAAACTAAAAACTCATTTAATAAATATGGTGTAGATTGGAGATAAATTTATGGCTCTCCAATAACTAGTTTTCATCTCCAACTATATATACAAGCTTTGAAACTTCATTTAAAAAGTTAGATAGTTTGTTAAATATTTATTCTTAGCATTCAAAGCATTCTTATAATTCTTTGTAATTCAACGATTATACTTCAACTCTTGAGTGTTGGATTAGTATAATAAAGATAGGATTCTACTTCTACTTCTTTCTTGGGTTAATTTAGAGGAGTTTAGTATCAATTCTCTTATTGGTTTAACTGTTAGCCATCAAAACACTTGGGATATGGTTTTAGTTTAAGTTTAGCCAAGAAGAACTCTTTTATTGTAAAGGTTTGAGTTGAACTTTAAAAAACTCTTGATTGTAATCGATCTTGCTAATAGATTGGTGTAGGGTTTGAAAATTCTAACTTGGAGATAAGTTAGGTGGAGATATAGGATTAATTGATAATCCAAACTTTTTAAGCACTTGTGCCTTTTATGATTTCTTTCTTATCTCTTTCTTTTCTTTTTAAATTCTTGCTTGGCTTTCATTGACCTCCTAATATTCCTCTTAATTAAATCACAATCATAATTAGTCTTATTCACCCCCTTCTAGGGCCCTTATATATTTAGTCTCTAAAACTTTTAATAAATAATAGACCGGAATATTGATGTCCGGTAGGTAATTGGTAATATAAATTGTGACAAATAAATATTAGTCACTAATATAGCATTTGGTGGCAAATATAATTGTTTTAAAAAATAACTTATAACGACAAATTAGTTGCCACTATATATACCTTTAGAAACTATAAAAACTATCACTAAATGTATCAATTGTGGCTAATATTTATTTTTAAAAACTATAATAATTATCACTAAAAGCATCAATTATGGTAAATTAATTTTTTTGTATTAATTTTTAATGATAAATTCTATTAAATTTTTTAAATTTATACATATCAAATAATAATATCTTTAAAACAAATAATTAGTTTATTTTTAAATTTTTGTAAGAATTATTTATTACTGATTAATTATTAAATAATTATATTGTTATAATTTTACTTTATTTTTACTCATGAACAATATTGCATGGTGTTCAATATTTATAATATTTATGTATATAATTTTTTTTAAAAAAAATCAACATTAAATATTAGAGAATTCCCACTAAGGTGATACTACAGAATAAAAATCAATGCAAAGGTGTAGAATAAATCTTGATAACTTAACAAATTGACATCCATCAAGACCTATTATACTAGAAGTTTGTTAAAAAATTGCAAAAAAGAAGAAAGTACAATTTAAAATCACTTCAAAAAGGGCAATAGAGATATAAAAACTTGTAAAAGTTTAAATCAACAAGTATGCAATATAGGCCATAGCATACCCACCATAAAAAAGAAGAAGAAGAAGAAGAAGAATGAGGAGGAGAGTGAGAAAAACTAATGAAAAAAAAAAGATGATGATTTTATAGATGAACAAAATAAAAATTTGAATATATAAATATATAGATTAATTTTAAAAAATAAATTGTTAATTTTATCTATATACTTTTTAATAAGTTAAACAATATTTCATTTGAAAAAAATTGAAATGTTTGTTATATATATTACCAATTAAAGTCTAGTATATTTGTCTCTAAAATTAAAATCATATTTATATATCACTAGATGCAATTTTATATTTTTTTAATAACTTGTTTCAACTTTATTATAATTTTTATTTAAAGATGACAAATACTTTTAGTGGCTAACTTTAGAAAATAATCACTAATTACTATAAATTTAAATTTTTTATTATTTTGTTTAAAAGTTAAATTCATTAGAGGCAAATATCACTAGATATAGTGACATATATTATATTAGTTGGTCAAATAAAATTTTATGGGAAAATAGTATTAGTCACTAAAAATTAAAATTCATTTAAAAATTATAATTTTTAAGTATTCTTCATTAAATAGAGACAAATACTATTATATATAGTTAGAATTTTAAATTTGGACTCAAAATTAATCTTATAGTGATATAGTTTTAGTGACAAATAAGATATATTAGTTCTTAAAATTAAAGTTTATTTAAAAATTATAATTTTTAAGTATTATCTTATTAAACAGTGAAAAATATTGTTATACATAGTGATAGTTTTAAATTAAGACTTAAAATTAATATTATAGAGGCAAATATTTTATTTAACACTAAATATTTGCCTCTATAAATTAATTTTCTTGTTGTGATTTAATATAAGATACATAATATATAAATTTTCATTTGTAATAAATTCAAAAATATTTTAAATATGTTATTAGAATAAAATCATAATTTTTATTAAATATATAATAACTTATTTATTTTATTTTAATTTATTTAAGGAATAATTTTAATTTATAATTTATAGAATTTTAAATTTTTTTAGACTCATTTAATCTTATAAATAACTTACAAATACTAAGTAGTTTAGCGAACTCAACTATAAATTTAGCTCAATTATAAATAAATTAAGACCAAGTTAGCCAAAATTTAGTTGGCTTGGCTTGTTTATACCCCATTCACACACTTAACATGCTCACACAATCCAGTTTTACAATATCTATAAGGAAACACATCTCTTATCTATCTATGTATGTATTAAGTTTGAATAAAAAGGAAAATCAAAAGTTTTAACTCTTTTTTCTATATATTATTTTCAAATTTTTTAAAATTTAAATTCATTATTATTTTTATATAATTTAGTTAGTTGAAATAAAATTTAGTAATATATTAAAATAATATTTTTATTAGGGATGTTACTTATTTAGTGTGCAAGTCATCTAGAAAATCACAGTAGAGGTTTTCCTAATCCTACATATCAATCTAAATTATTTTGTAAAGTTAAATATTCCATGAATCATTATGTTGTCTAACCATCATTCCTAATCCTACTTCAAGCTAGAGAAGCATGAAACAAAAGTTTGTTGCTAACTTAAGTGCAAAAAATGAATATAGAGGTTTGATACTCTACGAAACATTGTGGTCAATATAAAATATTTACAATTTATTGTAAATTTATCTAAATTTAAATGTTTATATGAAAATTAAAAATCTGAAATAAATTACAACAAATCACAAATATTTGATTTTTTTTATACCAATAGGCTCGTTAATGTAAGTTAAAAAATTCGATATAATGTAACTATTTAAAGATTTTAATATAAATGTATAATAGTTTTTTTTTTTTCAAATTTGTTACAATATAAGATCTAGGAGATGGTTGCTTCTACACCGCAGCTTGCTAAGGAAGGATTGTAGCCATCTAAGTCAAAATGACAAGTCTCTATCTAGAGACACTGTAAGTGGTGAGAAGAAACAACGTGTATATGGACTTGGATCACATGCTTCTTCTCTGGACCTCACCTCCATCGGCAACATCAGCACATCAACTCCTTCTGGTTCTGCACTATTTCAAAATCGTGTACTTCAGCTAGTTCATTACCAGTTAATGGAGAAGCAGACTCATATGCTTCAGCATGAGTGGGAGCTTGAGCAGGAGCAACAACGGGAGAGGAGAGAGCTCAATGTAGAGCGCAAGTGATGTGATCTTGATAGAAAAACCCTAACAATCTCAAATCAACCCACAAACGTGTCCAAAGATTTACCAAAATTCACGGAACGAGAAGTTAACAATAAAAAGAAAAGATAAAGAAAGAAACCCTAAATTTGTTTGAATCAACCAACCCAAACCTTAGGTATATTAAACCTAAAACCCTTCATTACAAATTGATCAAATAAACTTAAAGTATTTTTCACCACACCCTAGAACAAAGAAGAATAAGAGGGTGATAAGGAATAAGGATGGCCGCCATAAGCTATTAGCTTAATAAGGTTAATATAGTTCATGTAAGAACCAAAGGAAATAAATTCCTAAAAAAAGTATATTAATCTCAACTTCCTTTTACATCAAGTGTGAGACTCGCAACATGTGGCCTCTAATAAACCTATACACGTGTCCAATTCAGAAAGAATTAAAAATTCCTTCAAGGACATAAATTCATGTCATGCACATTCACACATGCCTCTTGTATAAATAGTATTCACACACATAAATGGCACAACTCTTTTTCATTCAAAATATTAATTTATATATATATATCCTCTTAACCATATTCCCAACTTTACAATACATAATACCACTTCACACTCTCAAGCTCATATGCACATACAAGTG
>CATIWO010297516.1:0-11431 GCA_949673435.1 Macaranga tanarius
GTATGTAAGCGGTAACAAACTCTAACCAACCATATGTGGATGACCGTGTCACCTCAAGTCAAAGGACCATATGCACAATTATGTCCAAGATTGTGATTGTTGACTAAAGTGAATTTCCAAGCAATCACAAATCTTATGTCACTGTTCGATCCACTCATCACATGAGTATCCACATGTCTATTATGATATCTCATATCAAGTAGCATGAGACTCACTACCTCCCACTATCGATATCATATACCGATCAAGGAAAATAGACAGATGTGATAGTCTAGGGATTAATATTACCTTTATATTAATCCATCAACTATGAACATTTATAGTATATGTACTAAATGAGTTTGTCACTCATATTATCAACTCTTGATAATAAACTCATTTAATATAATACTAAAGGTAAATATTCAAAAAAACAAACACTTTATCTAAAAGAATATTTTATCGCCACGGGATTAATATACAATGTTTACATACAAAATGGCCCTAGGGCACATCTATACTAACATGAAGTTCATGTTCCAGTAGTATAGAGCGTACATTTATTCGTACAGGCATACGTCTACCTATAGAGGAGGCAGGTGCCTCTGTGGTAGAGGCATGTGCCTCTGCATAGAGGCACATACCTCTATGGAAGAGTCATGTGCCTCTGCATAGAGGCACACGCCTCTATGGTCTAGACGAACGCCTCTGGATCCATTTCGCGACCTTTTTTATTAAAAACTTCAATTTTTTGAATGGTGTCTTGAACCGAATGTTAGAATAATGTACTAGAAAATAAAAATGATTGGAAAACACTTTTTATTGAAAAATGACACGAGATTTATAAGTCTCAGACAAAGAGACTAAATTGTATATGAAAGAAAGTCAAAGTTCGAAAGTTCCTCTGAATGTTTGTGAATGAACATTGAAATGATATAATTATACCCTTACAAATATTATGAATATTATATAAAGATTATATATGATATGTAAGGGTTGGTAATATATGTATATATAAGAGAAGCTGGCCACTCGAATGATAACTACCTTTGGGACAACGCAGAGATTTAGAGGTACCTTTGGGGGGAATCCTTGTAGTTTTACCGTATGCATATGAGGTATTGTGAATGATCTCATGAATGATCATGTGAACTGGCCAGTGTGGGCTATGAAAAAAAGAATTGAGATGATTATGAGAGAGAGATTGGTTTTTGTATATTATTATCAATTCTTGGAGGAATTAGGGTATATATATATATATATATATATATATATATCTAATAACAACAATGGAATATGTTTAATCATTGAGACAATATGATTTGTAATAATATTGATTTATGCTCAAAGGAATAAAACTCTCAATATCTAAACAATTGAATGGAACAACCATTAAAGAATTCAAATCATAATTATGAGTATGTTACTTTTAACTATTTTTTTATAAGAATTCTATTTAATTATGGATCGAGAAACTAAGATCTCAAGTGTATTTAAGTTATTTTGGAAAGGTATTTACATCAAATTATGAGATTTAAAGTGGATGTTTATTTGCATGAATTATAAAAATCATTAAATAATTCTTATGTGATGAGATCTTTTATTAAAAATTTTGTGGAAATAAAGTACTATTTATGGAAAGTTTATTTGAAAAATTATGTTCATTTATGCGAATTAAACAGCTTTAAAACTATTGCTGGGAATATGTTCAAAATCGGTTTGATTTTATGTTTAGCAACTAAAGAGATTTTAGCTGCTCACTAGGTAATTTTTTATGAAATTACTCACCACTGTTTTAAAATGATTTTCCCATATTAGGGTAGTAGTTAGTGTTGGAGGAAGAAATGGCAGTTTACTGGGCCACGATGGTGTACGAGATCACCAAGGTGGAGACCCTTGTATGATACATTGTGCATCATAATTCTAATGTCGAGCTAGTGTTTCGGATCATGGTTCAGCCCATAGGGGCGGAGGTCCTTCTGTCTGCTGTTCGAGAGGATCATTTGGATGGAGTCTGCACAACCTTCTGCATCCTCTACGCCACCTCCACTGACGTCTAGGTCACCATCTCCTAGGTGCGATGCAGATTTGACATCTGCATATTTTTAGGCTTTTTGGGCTTTTTGCTAGAGGCATTAGACACCCCTGTGCTTGTTATTGGGATATTTTTGAGCTCTAAGGCTAGAGAGATTGTGAGGGTGTGGCGAGGGCTAGAGCTGTCATTTCACCACAACCATCATCATTTTGCTGATTTGGTCAGCCAGAGTCCCGACTACTTGAGAGAGAGATGCTACAGTCGTAGATACCTATGTATTAAGTTATTTTCATTAGCATTTGGTACTCTCAACTTTGTACATTTGATGTATATATTTTTATCATTGATGATGGATATGTTGTACTACTGATATTATTATTATCATTTACCAATTGTTGTGATATTAAGAGTATTCTTGCCATCTGTGTGTATTATGAGTACTTGATTATGGAAAAATATCACAGGAAATTGTATTATTGTGATTGGGTACTGTCTTAAGAAGAAATAAAGATATTATATAATTGTCCACCAATATATACTTGTAGTTATATAAGATTGAATGGTAATCAATTATGGAAATGTTCATATGAAGTTATAATCATACAATGATTAAGATTCTATTATTAAGCAAGTGAAAAATTTTATTGCTAAGAGATTCTTTCTAATTCTAGAGGTAATACCTTTATTATCATTAATTCCTTAATTATGTATATTAATGGAGTTAATGATAGTAAAAGCGTGACAAATCAAATATCAGAAACATATATATATTAAATTACTAACAACATTCATGTAAGAATAAACAAGAACGACGACAAGCTTAAAGCCACTAATCTGATATAATATACATAACTAGTGTTCTATCATAGGTGGGCTAAAAAGGGAAAGAGGGTTATACATGAATATTTACAAAAGTACACCAAAAATGAATATAACCCATCTACCTAATAAAAAGGCATAACATGCCCTGGAGAGTACCGCAATAACTACAACAAAAGTGTAGTTACTCCCCATCACAAGCCTTGCCATAAAATAAAAGAGAGAATCTGGACGTAGCTAAGTCTAAGTCAGGGACACCCGGACCCTCGTAATGGTCGCGTGTGTCACCATCACCAATGTCAAACAACTATCTAAAAAGTCTTGTCTCTCGGTATGGGTATAATAATCTACTGATATAGGCTTTAACACTACTCTGAAGGATAAGACAACATCTTCATTATGTCAGATGAAAAAGTGAGCCTCTATCTTCACTCCATCCACTTCGTAAGTCATCACCGTCTAGAGTATCGCCATACTATTTACACTATAAACACTAGCTAACCTAAGCTGAAAAAGAAAATAAAAAATAGAGTGGTGAGTATTTTCCCAGTGAGTAAACATACTACAATGTTGTCTCAAGAAACAACAGGAATAATCAACAACCAGAACATTTTGAAAATGACCAAATTATTTCCACTTTACTCATAAAATAATCCATGGAGATTAAACAAGTTTAAAATCAAATCATAAGAATTATTTGAAATAATTCCTTTAAGATTCAAATCCGGCTTTTCGGAAGTTAACATTCCTTATTACTTTCACACATTTCAATCAAACTTTCCTTTCAAAATTTCATTTTCATATTATATACAGCATAGTACAACATAATACAATTTGCCAAATATGATCAGGAATAAGTCAGGTTGCTATCGATATGACGGGTACCAGTCAGTACATTGAAGGTTCAATCTAGGCATGTATAACGATCTATAAACCACTCGAATTAGCCCCAAAGGCATTCATCAATCTCGAGCATTGTCCCAAAGACAGTTATCATAATCACATATCTCATTTCCGTCAATTCCTCAATATACCCCAGGTATAAGAATATCAATCACACGTGAGTTATTGTGTCCTGGATATAGTCTTACATCTCACAGAACCCAGCCGTACCCCGGGCACAGTCTTACTATAACTTTTCCTTTTTAATGTACTTATGCTCATAAAATCATCACATTTTATAATTATTTATATTTCTAACTAAATCAAAACTTTGTATTACTCTATATATCATATATATTGCAAATCATGGATAAAAATCGATCAGAATCAACTCAAACAATATTTTGAACTACTGAGGTGTCGGCTCAGTGTAGAGGCGCCGCCTGATCACCTTCATGTCACTAAGGTGCTACCTTATTAGCCTACTGAGGCGTCACCTTAGTGCCCATTGAGGCACCACCTGAGGGCCTGAGGCATCTTCTTAGTGCATTAAAGCGCCACCTTAATGCAATCAAGCGCCGCCTGATCGCACTACAGCAATTTTTAAATTTTCACAGACCAAAAATCAATTCCACAACATCCCAAAATTCATCAAAAAAAGTATAAAAATTAGAGAATTGGAGAAAAGAAGTCCACTCATAAAAATGTAGGTTCCTCCTCTTCTCTTTTTCCTTCTCCTTCCTGCAGCGTCCCTTTTTTTTTTCTTGTTCTTCTTCTTCTTCTTTATTTACAAAAATGGTGGTTTATGCTATTTTATAATTTAGTCCCTTAACTTAATTTTTTTCAAGTCCTTTCTCCAAATTTATTTTTCTTACAATTTAGTCCTAACCCAAAATAATTTTAATTACTCAGGTACGAATATGATCATTTTCTCCCACTTAAGAAATTTCATCCTCAAAATTTGGAGAATGCTCATTTCGAATCTAATTCGCACCTAAAGTCAATAGGTACGTATATTGTTATCTCATATCCTCCTCCCGTTCCCATGTAACTTCTTCACGAGAATGATTCTTCTACAATACTTTGACCAAAGGAGCAACCTTATTACGTAATACTTTTTGATTACTTGCTAAAATTGATATTAACTCTTCTTCATAGCTCAAATTCTCTTTTAACTCCATCGGTTGTTCTTGCAGTATGTGAGAAGGATCACTTCTATATCTTCTCAATATCAATACATGGAAAATATTATAATTCTAGATAAACTAGGAGGTAAAGCTAATCAATAAGCTACTGGCCCAACACGTTCGATTATTTCATACGATCCAATAAATCTTGGGCTTAATTTGCCACGTTTGCCAAATCTCAGTATGCCTTTCCATAGTGATATCTTTAAAAACACTCTTTCACCAATGTTATATTTGATATCGACTCGCTTAAGGTTGGCGTAGCTTCTTTATCTATCTTGTGCCATTTTTAAATTTGCTTGAACTACGTGAATATTTTTCGTAGTCATTTACATAAGTTTTAGATCCAATAATTTCTTTTCTCCGACTTCTTCCTAGCATATTGGGGGTTCTACACTTTCTTCCATACATCACTTCAAAAAGTTCCATATCGATACTACTTTGGTGGCTATTATTATAAGTAAATTCCACTAATGGTACTTGCTTATTCCAATTACCTCCAAAATAAAATGCACTAGCCCTAAGTATATCTTCTAATATTTGTATGGTGCATTCAGATTGACCATCGGTTTGAGGATGGAAACAGGTACTAAACCTTAATTTAATACCTAAAGCTTCCTGTAGACTTGGCTAGAATTGTGATGTGAATCTTGGATCACGATCTGAAATGATCGATATCGGTGCTTCATATAATTTTATAATTTCTTTCACATATAGCTCTGCCAATCTGTTTAAGTTGTAACTGACCTTGACAGGTAAGAAATATGATGACTTTATTAGACGGTCAACAATTACCCATACAACATTATTTTCTTGCTGTTCTTGGCAATCCTACCGTAAAATCCATTGTGATATATTCCCACTTCCATTCAGAAATTGGTAAGGATTGTAATAATCCAGCAAGATGTTTATGCTCCACCTTCACCTGCTAACAGGTTAAATATTTTAATACAAATTTAGCTATATCACCCTTCATTTATTTTTACCAATAACTTCCCTTCAACATTCTATACATATTTGTACTTCCTGGATGCGTAGCATATGCCGAACAATGTGCGTCTTCCATTATTTCTCGTCTTAATTCATCTACGTTTGGCACATATAATCTATTTCCAAACTTTAAAATTCCTTCTTCGCTACAACTCAACTCTTTCACCTTTCCATTTTTTACATCACTGCATAGCCTTTTCATTTCTTCATCTATTTGCTGTGCTGCCAAAATTTTTTCTATTAAGATTGGCCTTACCGTTAAAGTAGCTAACACTCCTGGTGGAGTGTCTACTTTAAACTTAGTATCTAACTTCCTCAATTCAATCAACAATGGCATCTTAATGGCATGTATGTAATACAAACTCCCACTTGATTTCTGACTTAAGGCATCCACAACCACATTCACCTTTCCTGGGTGGTACTCTATTGTACAATTATAGTCCTTTAATAATTTCACCCGATGTCTCTACTTCAGATTTAAATCCTTATGAGTTAAAACATACTTCAAGCTCTTGTGGTTCGTAAATATTTGACACGTTACTCTATACAAATAATGTCTCCATATTTTCAATGCAAATACCACTACTGCTAATTCCAAGACATGTATGGGATAGTTCTGCTCGTGCAGTCTCAATTACCATGATGCATACGCCACTACTCTTCCAGCATCAACACGCAACCAAGCTCTTGCTTCGAAGTATCACTATATACTATATAATGACCTCCTTCTATTGGCAACGTCAATACTGGCTCAGTGACTAGCTTTTCTTTCAAAATTTTGAAGCTTCGTTGACAATTCGAAGTCCATGTGAATTTTGCGTTCTTTTTCAAAAATTTTGTCAATGTTGACATAATAATTGAGAAATCCTACACGAATCTTCGATAATATCCTACTAGTCCTAAGAAACTTCGTACCTCCGTTACATTCCTTGGCGGCTCCCAATTTACGATCGTCGCAATCTTACTAGGATCCACGTACACTCCTTTATCAAATATCTTATGTCCTAAAAATGCAACTTTATCCAGCCAAAACTCGCATTTACTAAACTTTGCATACAACTGCTTAGTTCTCAAAATTTTTAGCACTGTCCTCAAATGCTTCTCATGTTCTTCCCTCGATTTTGAGTATACCAGAATATTGTCAATGAACACAATTACAAATCTATCCAAATATGGCCTAAATACTCGATTCAACAAATCCATAAATGTTGCTGGTTGATTAGTCAACCCAAATGGCATCACCAAAAATTTATAATGTCCGTACCTTATTGTAAAAGCAGTTTTAAGTATGTCTGATTCCTTAATCCTTAATTGGTGATAACTAGATCATAAATCTATCTTTAAAAATATATTTACTTCTTACAATTGATTAAATAAATCCTCTATTCTGGGCAAAGGATACTTATTCTAGATTGTGACCTTATTCAACTGTCTATAATCTATACACAATTGAAAAGATCCATCTTTCTTCCTAACAAATAATACAGGTGCACCCCATAAAGAGAAACTTGGTCGGATAAATCCTTTATCCAATATTTTTTGCAACTGCACTTTCAACTCCTTTAATTTTACTGGAGCCATCCTATACGATGCTTGCAATATAAGAGCAGTTTCGGGTACTAATTCAATCTCAAATTCTATTTCTCTCTCAGGTGGCAAACCTAGTAAATGCTCTAGAAATATGTTTTTAAACTCATTTACCACTGGTAGCTCTCTCAACTTTGGGCCTTCCTTCTTTTCCTCCACAACAGAAGCTAAGTATGCTTCATACCCTTTCCTCAGGTATTTCATAGCCATCATTGCAGATATAATTTTAACAGGTATTTTCCTATTTTCTCCAATAAATGTTATATTTTCTCCATTCTCTTTCTTAAATTCTACTTGCCTAGTATAGTAATTCACATTTTCTCGGTAATGACTTAATCCGTCCATTCTGAGTATAGCATCAAACTCACCAATGGATAAGGGTATAAAATTCCACCTCATTTCACCCTCATTAATCTTTATTGAGATGTCCCTATATACATTCTTACAAATTACACTTATTTCCATAAGCAAGCTCACAATCATAAGTTCATTCAAATCACTTACTTTAAGCTTATCATGCATCACATAAGTCGATGATATGAATAAAAATGTAGCACTTGGGTCAACTAGTATGCGTGCTAACTTACCATTGATGTGAGCCTTGCCCGTTATTACATTTGGTGATTCCTTAGTCTCCCGCTTCGTAACAACATATACTCTAGCTTGCTATACACTACTAGATGCTAAGCTTGGCTCTCCTGGTTGGTTTCGAGACATGTCTACCATACTAGCCATCTCTCTTTGTATAACTGCTAGCCTTCCTACCCTAGATGATCTTCCACCTCTTTCATTGGGAGGAGTGTGGGATGCTTGCACTGATAGTTGTCCTGGGTATACTTTCATACAATTCCTCGTATAAATTCCTATTCTTATTACATCGGTAGCATCTGACCTCACCTTGATTACACCTTTCAGCATGATTTCTCCTACATACATTGCACCAAGGTAACATGTCTTTCCCTTGTAATCCATTTGCAGCACCCATCTGTTCTGATGGCATTGCTAGTTATCTCACCGATGCCTGACTTCCTTGAGGTCTATTTCCACCTCCCGACCTCACATTACTCCTGGAGTATAGAGAGAACCTTGATCTCTTACTCCCATTTCTTCTCCAAGATTATCATGATGACTCAGCTTGTCGATCAAGCCTAATTTGGGTTGAAGCTTCTAATTCCTTATCTAATTTCTCCTGTTCCATCACTTTTTTAACCCAACATCTAAACATCATTCCTGCATACAGATTTAATTTTCCTCTCAAGGATATATGCAATCCTTCTCAAAAATTTTCACTCTTCCTCTCCTCCGTAGGATATATATCATTTACATACTTGTACAGATCCTCGAATTTATCAACGTACTCCCTAGTAGTTATTAATCCTTACACTAAGTTAATAAACACAGCTACTTTCTCTTTCTGGTAGTTTTCTATCAAGTATTCTCTACGAAATTCCTCCTGAAATACTTGCCAAGTCAAAGCTTCACCATATAAATTTTGGACTCGAGTTATCCAATCATCAGCTTTATCAAACATTAGGCCATAAACATTACTTATCTTCTCCTTATTACTGAGTTGCAATGTTGTAAAGGCCTTCTCTCTAGTCTTAATCCACTAATCAACTTGTCTTGGATCCAATGTACTATAAAAATAAATGCTCCACACTTCTTCGCATGATCAATTACGTCTCCAGGTCTTTTACATTTCTTTTTATCCTTCTCAGCCATCACAATTACTATAGTACGTACAAATTCTATAGCATCTACATGTATTATTGGCAGCACTGGATTGTTAACCATATTTTTCCACACTGGCGGTAGTGGTTGTCCATTACGTACTCTTCTCGGTACATTGAAGTTCAACACTGGAGCATTAGACATCGAACTACCCTGCTCGCTTCTTACATCGATCCCTCGCATTGTTAGTATAGATGTGCCCTAGGGCCATTATTGTATGTAGATATTGTATATTTATCCCTATGGCAATGAAATATTCATTTAAATTAAGTGTTAAGTTTATTTAAATATTTACCCTTAGTATTATGTTGAATGAGTTTATCATCAACAGTTGATAATATGAGTGACAAACTCATTTTGGTATATATGCTATCAAAGTTTATAGTCGTTAGATTAATACAAGGGTAGTATTAATCCCTAGACTATCACCTCTGTCTATTTTTCTTGATCTGTATGTGATATCGATAGTGGGAGGTAGTGAGTCTCATACTACTTGATATGAAATATCAGAATAGATATGTGAATACTCATGTGATGGGTGGATCGAACATGTGACGTAAGATTTGTGATTATAGAAATTCACTTGAGTCAATAATCATAATCTTAGACATAATGGTGCATATGGTCCTTTAACCTGAGGTGATATGGTCATCCACATATGGTTGGTTAGCATTTATTACAACTTACATACCTATGCTAGCCACCTGTGGATATATGGCGTAGGTGACTCTAGTTGGTTATATGTTGGGATGAGTGATCGGCCAAGATAGAATTCATTACATGGAGTGAACCGGGATAAGATCCTATACTATCTAAGTTATTCTTAATGAATAAGTACCTAGCCAGGTTAAACTCGACTTACTCGAAAAGAGTTCGGTGCTAGAAAGAGTTTCTAGTAGAAGTCATATTTTATCGAGAATTGAACTTAAGATGAGGTCATATGATTGAAACAATTAGAGTTTGACTAAACTGTGACTCTAGCCAATATCGAGATCTTGTAATGAAGGGACACTTACTGCATGGTAATTATGTTCAGTGGTTCTTATGGATCTACATAAATCATTCATTCTATTTGGGTAGTCGTGACATCTATGTTAGGGGTCACTCACGACTTATGGGAACTAAATGTGATTAATTGGAATTTTCACATTTAGTATGGAAAGGTATTTCCATGATATTAAGTGTTAATATTATTTCCTATTGCTACTTAGACTTGAACCTAATAAGTCACACACACAAGAGTTGCACTTGTGGAGATTAATATTAATTTGATTATTAATTAAAAAGTTTAATTAATCAATTAAATTAATTGAATTGGATTTGTGCGTGTGCGGGGATCTAGCATATCTTGAAATCTAAATTAAAAGATTGGGACTTAATAATAATTAAATAAATATTAATTTGAACTTGATTTAATTTGTGATCTTAAGTTCAAGGACTAGATTAATATTTACCTCCAAATGCATTCAAAGATGGATCATGAGATGGACCATATATATTAATAAAGATGGGCCACGAGATGGACCTGTTAGTGTAGATGTGCCCTATGGCCATTCATGTATATAGACATTGTATATTTATCCCCATGGCAATGAAATATTCATTTGGATCAAAGTATTTGTTTATTTGAATATTTACCTTTAGGACAATGTTAGATAAGTTTATTGTCAAGAGTTGATAATATGAGTGACAAACTTATTTAGTACTTGTACTATAAAAGTTCATAGTCGTAGGATTAATACATGGGTAGTATTAATCCATAGACTATCACCTCTACCTATTTTCCTTGATCGGTATGTGATATCGATAGTGGGAGGTAGTGAGTCTCATACTACTTGATATGAGATATCAGAATAGATACGTGGATACTCATATGATGGGTGGATCGAACTATGACGTAAGATTTGTGATTGCATGGATATTCACT
Source organism: Macaranga tanarius (assembly GCA_949673435.1). NCBI lineage: Eukaryota > Viridiplantae > Streptophyta > Magnoliopsida > Malpighiales > Euphorbiaceae > Macaranga > Macaranga tanarius. The sequence continues at coordinate 11,138 of CATIWO010297516.1, forward strand.
TAAGTTAACAATCACAATCTTGGGCATGATGGTGCATGTTGTCCTTCGACCTGAGGCAACACGGTCATCCACATATGGTTCGTTAGAGTTTGTTACCACTTACATACCTGTGCTAGCCATGTATGGGTATATGGCGTGTTGTGGCTCTAGTTTGTTATATGTAGGGATGAGTGATCGACCAAGATGGAATTCATTACCTGGAGTGAACCGGGATAAGATCCTATGCTATCTAAGTTATTCTTGATGAATAAGTACCTGGCCAGGTCAAACTCGACTTACCCGAAAAGTGTTTCG
>CATIWO010297600.1:0-13792 GCA_949673435.1 Macaranga tanarius
TTTGTGTGTGTCAATATATAGATATAATTGGCAGTAATGTCATTTAATATTTGCAAGAAGCAAACTTTAAGAGTTTATCATCCATTCCAAACTTATAGATCTATTTTAATTTTTTATTTAAATTAAAAATTAATTAATACAGTTAAAAAATATTTCTGAGTCTCTCTATTAATGATAAACAATTAATTTTACTTTATTAAAACTAATTGACTCTAGTAATTTTTATCTACTCAGAATGTATTATACTAAAAAAAAAGATTAAATTTATGACACAAATATATGAATGCATCACATTTTTATTTAGTAAAGTATAAAACATTTTAAACATATGTCTATAATATTTTATATGTATATAAAAATCTCTTATAATTTAAAATGAATAAAAAATAATATAAATTAGTGATAATATTAATACACCATTAAAAATAATAGCAGGCATAATTCGATACGTTATTTAAGAAAAACAGTCCTCTTTAGTTGATTCCAACAATTATTAGTGGTTAATTAAAGTAAAGTAACATTTGAATTAACTACATTTTTTTTAAAAAAAAAAAGCCTTTTAATTAATTACAGCAGTAAAGAAAAGTAAAAGTAAAAGTAAAAGTAATAATGAATATGAAGAGAAAAGAAGGATTATATATATATTTTTTTTGGTGACAAAAATAAGGACTATATTAAAAAATGAAAAATCCAAAAAGAATACCAAAAAAGGAAAGTGCATAATAGAGAGGGCAAAGAAAAGGCTAAAACGTATTAACTACAAAAAAAAAAAAAGAAAAACACTTAAAACCAAAGGAGTAGTTTTCTTCACAAAACGATGAAAGCGATCTCACATTTCTAAAGGGTACAACCCCCACATGTTACGTATTCATCCAACAACACGTACCCTCTCCCCCACTTCTTTTCCCAAATACTGATATTTATAATCTATTAGTCTCTAATTAATTTAGTTTGATATGAATAGTACTATAAAAGTGACAACAATCTCATAACAACTATTTAATATTACGCCATAACTTATATTTGAGATATTACTTAATCGAAAATAATTTTCTATCAGATGATCTTAACAGTTATTGATTTTTTATCAAACTTTTAATTTTCTGTTTAAAGAAGTATTTATAAATTTCTTGTTTGATCAAATTTTTAAGTAATTTTATTAATCGAATCGATTAAATCAATTAATGGCTAATTATTTTTATCAGTTTAATTATATTATTATTATTTATGTTAATTACATATTAAATTAACAACTTTTATTATGAATGATGGTTAAAAAATATAACAACTTTTTAAAATTACATTTTTTTAAACAACTTATTCAATTTACAGTTGATTTTTTATAATTTAAAAATCTAAATCTAGTTTATAGATTTAGATTTTTTCTCAGCTCTATTAATTGTATACATCAATTTCATTATATTGTGGGCTATGCTTGATATGAATTGATATGCTTTAGTAGGTGGACTCAAAGGGAGAGTAAGGTCCCAATCGGAGTCACAGTCACATTAAATTAAAATTAAAGGTCATTTCAATTTTGGGATCAAAGACCATAACTTTATGTAAAGGCTTTAACTAAACATAAAACGCACCCACACCAGACACAAATTTAGAGATTTTTATTGTAATTTGTTTAATGAGTTGACATTCTTTTCTTCAAAATAGACATCCAAACATTTTACGTTGTTCCATTTTAGGAAACCCACATCTCATCTCTTCACTAAAATTAGGCTAAGGTTATGGTGTGCCGAAATATTGGTATTTTCGATATTATATACTGTTGGATTAAAAAGAATTTAATCTCCATTTTTATTTTAATAAAGTAATAAAGAAAAATCTAACGGTGAAGATTAGATTTTCCTTAATCCAATGGTACATAATATCGGAAATACCAATATTCCGACTCCTAAAATTAAATATTTTTTTATTTTTCGTAGTTATGGTTGGATGGAATAGAATTGGTTAAGAGTTAAGACTTAATGAGATTGGAATATTAGTAGTTTAGATTAAAATAATAATAATAATAATAACTAAAGGTAGAGGTATCATGATATGACACCTCACTTTTTTTTTTTTTTTAGTTTTTTAATTTAATATCGACAAAGTGATTTTTCATTTTAAATCAAATAAAAATTAATTTTATAAATTATTAACAATAAAATTTAAATTATTTATTTAAAATATTTCTAAAAAAAAAATCAGTAGATTATTTTTATTTCTTTTGTGACTTTTCTTTTATAAAATAATATTATTTTAGATTTTTTAAAGAAATATTTTTTTTATCTAAATTATAAAATTTATTGGATTATGACTAATAAGTTTGATCAATAAAAGCTGCAAATATTTTTTAATTAGTAATAATTAATTTAATATTTTTGTATACACCACAATTTCAACTTTAGACAATGTTTAAGTGAAACTAATAACCTATAATACATGAAAATTTCAATTAGTAAACATTTTTTTTGTATTTGTGTCCTTGTTTCTTCATATCTAAAATTTATTAGACACTTTAATTAAAAGGAGATACTTCAATTATAAATTATTTTTTATATTCGTATTTCTATTTTTCGTATCTCCATATCTGTATTCGTGCTACCTACTAATTTTAATGGTTATCGGATTGGAAAAAAAAAACCTCCTTTTTAGCAACTCAACTCATTTAATTATCAAGCGTGCGTTAATGCCTACAGGTGGAACAAAACGATAATATTCATTTTTGAAAAAAAAAAATTTACTTTCTTTTTTTGGATTTTGGGGGGAGGGGTTTGGGAAGGGCCGGGATTCGAACCCTCCCCTTCTTTGATATGCCTTGTCCAGTGGAAGGCAGACAGGCAAATTTACTTTTTTCTTTCCTTACATTTCTGCAATTTTCTTGTATCCAACACAGCCTTAACCTAAGAACATTTATTATTTGATGTGTGTTGTGTTGGGTCTTGTCTCATTTCTCAGCACTTCTTTTTTTTTAAGGTTCACATGGCTATAATGTAAGACACACCTAGCTAGCTACCTGCAAGAAATTTTCTATCATGCAATTTTTTTTTTTTTTAAAAAAAAAAAAAAGAAGAGGAAATGACATATAGATAGATATGATGAATCTGTCTGGCTGAGGATATGGCAGTGTTTCGTAGATCCGATGCAAGAGAAAGGATCTAATGACTAATGAGAGAGTGTCTTTAAGACTCTGCTACAGCTACACAACACAAACACAATACTCTTCTTTTATTTATTTTGTACCCTTTTTATGCAGAGCTCTTTCCCCATAAGGTAATGCTGCCTCTTCCTTTTTCATCACCTACCTATTTTTTAAATTATTATACGTGCATCCATATATATATATATATACATATTGTAAAAATTAAAAAAATGGGTTTTTATAATTATTTATTTATTTATAGTGGTCATCAAGGAATAATATGCCTAAAAGAAATGGCAAAGGACTAAAGGTCCAACTGGGGCATCAATACTTTGCTTTTGGAGCTCCTACCATGGCATAATTTCAAGATATAGCTAGTTGTATGCCTCACTTGAAAGCTAAGTAGAAAAATCCTAAGCACGTACGACTATGAACAAGGGGTTGCCTTGTTTATTTATTTTATTTTTGAATCAAAAGGTAAGCCTAAATGAAAAATATATAATTTATTTTAAAATTTACAAAAATTATCAAAAATTTAGTACAAAAATAATTATTATGACATTAAAAAATTATGAGTTTTAGCTAATGAATGAGTGGTCTAATGATTATTTTTCTCCAGAATTATTATAAGGTGTCGAATTTGAATTTTGTTGTCATTATCCTATACCGTTCATTTACATTTAAATTATTTAATTTTTTTATTAATAAAAAAGTATAAAACTAATATGAAATTAACGCAAAATGAAATGGTAAAACCTTCTGACCTAAGTCTAAGGTTAAAATTTACATATATTTTGGTATCCTATGCAAATTTTATAGAAACTCTCTGCATAATATACTAATATAGCACGAACAATGCTAAAAATAGAATTCTAGGTTTAACGAAAGAAAAAAAAAAAAAAAGATTTTGACCTGCGAGATTAGGTCATGAATGATGAAACCTTGATTACTTTCGAACCAAAATACAAAACAAATCAATAGAATTCACATGGTAACGACATTGTAGACGTGTCAACTTAGTATAAAAAATTAAACAAAACAGAACCCATATTGTACTTAACAATATTAAATTACAAAATATCTGTGTCTTGATTGCAGCTTTGTTGTGGCTCATTAAAAAATTATTGCAATGACGACCAAGATGACGAAAATTGAGCACTTATATTATATTCAATGCACTTGATTATATTTTTTAATAACTTGGGATATAATTAATTAAATCTTAAATCATTGGACTAATACAAAAAAGGTGCATTAGCTAGGGTTCTTCATGGAGATGAATGTTATCATATATAAAATATTGGAAGGCCAAGGCCTAGACGCCATTTCCTCGTACATTCATCGCAGGTTTTTAAAACTATACTTGAAAGATGAAAAATAACAGAGACCCTTTTTAAACAATTGATAGATTTGTTTGTTTGTTTTACTCGCACACTGAAAAGGGTAAAAGTTAAAAACCCATAAAGAATCCATATCAGGAGGTGTTAGTGTTACCCTTCTGTTTTGTGTTGTGTGTTTTTAAAGTCATTTTCCTCGTAAAAACTGACAAAAGGTTAAACCCCAAGTGAACCCTTACACTTAACACTCTTTTGGTCTATATAATATATACAAATATTATGCAATCTAACTCTCTGTGTCCTTTGCTTTTGGTTAATATGACAAGTCCTTCTCATAATAATAGCCATGTCTGACTGCTTTTGGCCAATAGAACTGATTCAAAGGACACAAAGATAGTGACTATTCATCACCATCCGGTGATATTTCCAAGACTCAAATTCCCATTTTGTACATGAAAATATTTACCTTGGCTCAGAATTTTTTTATTTTTCTTTAATTATTACTTTGAAGAAGTGGGGACTAGATTCAACCTCACCTAAAAATCTAATAACTATATATATATAAATTTTGGTCACCATATAAGGTGCTCACTTTGTGTCACGCCTTGTTTTTGCTTATATATATAGCATTACTCAATTAGGGGAAATAATGAAGGAATCACTCCACAAAAAGGGTTAAAGCCATCACAGCTTCACAACAACAGGCTTAAAGAAAAAGGGCAAGAATTCAAAAGAAAAAGCCAAAACCTATGACTGTATATATGATTATCTTAGGTACTATATAAATTTAGTATGGAAGTTCCCAAAATGAAGTGTTGGGCAACTCTAGGCGTTGATAATAATTATAACCAAATTAATAAAATATACTATACTATATTTTATTCTATATATAATATATCTATAGTTGCATCTACAAATACCATGTAGGGACGGCAATGCCAAAATCTATTGATTATTATCATAGGTCCTCTTTTTTTTTTCTATTTGGCAAATATTCAAACTACTTAATTCTAATTTCAGATAGAATCACAAACGATAGAAATATCTTTCATAACTAAATTAAAATGACCACATATACCATAACTCTAATTCAAAACATTATTTTAATTATTAGTCTTTTTTTTAAAACAAGATTAATGATGCATTTATAGAAGTTTCTAGTCACAAACTTGTAATGAACATAAACTAGTTGAAAGTTTTCGTCCCTTTGTCAGTTAATTTGACTAGGTTCCAACAGTTCGTAGAGGCTGTGAATTTTTTTCTTCTCTTTTCTTGACCCTTTACTTGATCCTCTTGGGGGGAAAAGAAGCTAATTGTTCTTTACATATATTGCTTAGAATAATAAAAAATTAACATGGTGATCATCGAGGAGAGAATTTTGAGATTACAGAATGATTTTCTTTTTTTTTTTTTTTTCCCCTTTTAAATGGAGAGATGGAAATGGCTACTTCATTATTATGGGTTAAGGGGGTCTCAACAGAGAGTGGAACCCATTTTTCTGCAGCCAGTTTTGTGGAGTCCTAATTTGTTGTGGGAATCCTGATGATGCTGCAGCATTTGCAACCAACTGATGATTATGATGATGAGAAGATGGAGGTCCAGATTGCCATTGTCGCTGATGATGCTGATGCTGATGCTGATGCTGATGTTGATGATTATAATTATTGCTTGGAGATAGCGAAAGATCACTGCCAATTCGGCCCCCATTGCTGCTGCTTGGAAACTGAATCTAATGGATAAAAATTGAAACAAGTATAATATTTAAGAAAAGCTATATAATCAATTTTCCTTATTAGTCCCAAACATAGGAGCTTTAGCTATAGAGAACTCACTTGATAATTTGGTGAAAAACCATGAAACACCTGAGGCTCTCCTGCTCTCCTGAATTGCCCATATCTCTGTGCATCACTGTTGCCTGGTGATTGAATGTGAGTTTGACTAAGAAGCTGCATTGTTTCAGTTTCACTGTACCCTTCTCTTCTGTTATGCTCATCATTGTCACAACTTCTATACACGTTAAGCTGCTGAAAATGAATCAAATCAAAACTAGTTAGCAAAAATAAAACCCTCTTCAGAATAAGAATTTTCCCAAAAGTAAATATTAATTGATTCAACATTCAAGTACCTTAGGCCTAATTCCTGGATTTTGCCACTCAGCTTCAAATGGCATTGATGCTGAATGCTGATCCATTCCAGCATTTTGCCTATCATTAGCCAATCCTGCACTGCTTTGCTTCGAACCCGAATTGCCTAAACTCAGATCAAGATTATGGTCTGCAGCATTGCTTGATGATTCTGGAAAGAAGTTATTGAAGAATGAATACACGGCCAATGCCCATATGATTGATCAAAAACAAATACTCACAAGAACATATCTCAAAATCCTTACCGGAACAATTGAGCTCATTCTCATAAATGCTAGGATCAAAATTCGTGACAGCCTCTTTGCCATTGCACTTAATTGCAGCCTTGTCATAAGCTCTACAGGTAATACCAGAATATTAATATTCAAGACTCAACCAAAACGACCCAAGAACCAAATTGATTAATTCTCAATGCTCTTTATATGAAAAAGAACTCACCTTGCTGCTTCAATCTCAGTATCAAACAACCCCAAATAAACATACCTGTAAAAATCAAATTTAACATAAGAAGCATGCACTATAAAATGTGATGAACAATATAGGTGTTATTTTATTTTTCCTTAATCTTTACAGTAAAGAAAATATGAGGAAGAAGAAAATGAGTTACTTTTTGCCTAAAAATTGGCCCATTCGAGCTTCCCATCTTCCACACTTGTGCAAAGTGACACCTCTATATTTAGAACTACCTCTAGGAAAACCAGTGCTTTGTCGGCGAAGTACATGCACAAACTCCTCTTTAGTTAAGTTGCTCATCTGTAACCATACAAGAATCTTCCCCATGTAAACGATCATCATGATGCGCACATTTCTTTTCATTTGTATGATTTTTTTTTTTTTTACCATTTCTTTTTGTTTCATTGTTTCTTGATTATTTTCAATACCCATCATAAAGAAGAAGAAGATGAAAAAAAAGAGAAAAGCATATCAAAGAAACAACTGTAGAAGATAAGGTAGCACTGTTGAAGATAAGATGAAACATACAGTGTACTCTCTCTCTCCATCTTTTTTTTTAATTTTTTGCTTTAATTACCTGTTTTAAGTCTTCTTCATAATCTTCAATGCTAAAATTTATGTCAGCCTCTACTCCTCTAAACTTGATAGCTGCCCTATCATATGCACTGCAACAAAAAAAAAAAAAAAAAAAAAAAAAAAAGGAAAAAACGCAACCCGCAAACAACAAAAGAAATTCAAAACTCTCTGCAATAATAAGCACTAGAAATTGAACTCATTTTTTAAAGCTTTGAAAGAAAACAAAAAGCAAAATGTTTTAAGCTTAATAAAGGAGGGACCAGGAACTCACCGAGCAGCTGCATGTGCAGTGTCAAATCCACCTATATAGAATATCCAAGAAAAAATTTAAAAAACAAAAACCAATCTCACCAATATCAGAAATGTTTGAACAATCCATGACAAAGAAAACCATTTTCTTTTCCACAAATAATAACAAACATGTTACAGTTAGTAATGAAAGATCAAAATATATAGACTCGTACCTAGATAAACTTGCTTCCCACAATCCCTGCATCAACCACAAAAAGTCTTAACTATTAATTCTTGATCAGCCCATAAAATTATCGAAAAAAAAAAAAAGAAATAAGGAAACACCGCCAACCATATATGAGACTCCCAGCGGCCAGTTCTCCGGTAATAAGTCACCCCACGATACTGGGAGCTTCTTGACCTGGGTCCTCGCCGGCTTTTCTTTAACGGTTGTGAAACCTCAACGGATTTTGGAGATGCAACTGACTCAGATTGACAAAACTTTACTCCAACCCAGTGAGCTCGAGGAAACCCAGTTCCAGCTCCACCTCCATAATCAACTCCTCCACCGCCACTGCTGCCATCAGATATCGCAGTCATTTCTTGATCCTCAGCCGGAAAAAACTGGCGGGTAACAAGTTGGTCAGTTTCTAAAGACTCTTCATTAGATACGGAGAATCCAAATATTTTACTACTACGTTTCTTGATAAATCTTCCTCCCTCTCCACTACCACCTTCATCTTCGGATCCATCTTCGATTACAAGAGCAGAAGAACTTGAATTCGAAACAGATCCAACCCTTTTTCCTTTCTCATCTTCACCATCCATTGATGTTTTCTGCGAAGAACATCCATCGGATTCGTCGACTCTTCTCTGATCAGGCGAGTCATTCAAGTCCCACATTTTTTAAAAACCAAAAAAAGAAAGGGACTGTTGCAGCAGCAGCAGTAGTGGTAGTAGTTAAAAGGGTAAAAAGATGATTCTTGAAAATACTATTATATATACCCTTTATATCTTAACATAAAAGTACGGAATTAATAAGGGCTGCGGTGGTGTTGGTGGTAGCGGTAGTGATGGTGGTGGTAGTAGTGGCGGAGAAGATAGCTATATAGCCATAGTTGCAGCTGAAGAACCTAACTTTTTTGAGTGTTAACAGCGAATAAAATTATATAATGATGGACATATAAAGAAACCCAACAAGAAAGTTTTTTTTGTTTTGAGCATTCAAAGGAGAAAAGAAAAAACCTAGGAGTGTGTAAGAAACAAAGAAAAGAGTAGCAAAAAGGTAGGTAGTAGGGGTGGTGATGGTGGGAGAAGAAAGAGAGAGAGAGCGAGAGATCTTGTAAAATCCCAAACAACTGCCGAAAACAGCATAGACGAGGCCAGTTTAAGCTATAAGCTTAACCGAAAGCAAAGCATCCCCTCCCACCTTTGCTTTAATACTTCTCTTCTCTTTCTTTCTAACAACTTGCCTTGTTACAATATTGGATTTTTGTATTTTCTCTTTTTATATATTCATGTAGTTGCATACAAGGGCATCATGAAATTTTTTTTAAAAAAAAATTCTATTTCAAAATCATAAGTAATTTTTATCTAAGTTTCCTTTTTCTTTAGCTTTAAATAATAATATTGTAATTTTATTTATTTTAAAATTTAAACTAAACAATAGCTATATAAACTCTAACTATTTTAAAGTTTCAACTAGCTGAATTCTATAAATAAGGTAAAATTTTCATAACACTTACTTTTTTATATATAATACTTAAACTTAATATTTTATTTAAGGGTGTGTTTAATTCAAATTAATTTTACAAAATTTTGTGAAATTTATTTGTCAATCTAAATAAGTATGTTTAGTTTAAATGAAAACTTTGTAAAATTTATTTTCAATTTTAATTTTTCAATTTTGTGAAATTGCTTAACACTAAATTAATTTTTATTGATAAAGTGTATTTGGTTCAAATAAATTTAAAATTTATTTATAAATAAATTTTATTTAAAATTAAATATTTTTTTAATGAAATTGAACAAGAACTAAAAAAATTCTAACTCCTGGCCATTTAGACGAATAGATACTGATACATAGTAACTTTTTTTATTGATCCTTTTATTGAAAATTTATAATAGAAATTTATACACTCTGAGTAATATGAAAATTTTTGTTGTCAATCCGCCTAGGAAATGAACGGCTCCTGTCCCTTCTACGGAATTGGCATATGGAAGAGGGAACGGGAAAGGGGCGAGTTCGATTCCGTAAACCCCCCTCTCTAGTAGTCCAAAGAAAATGAAAATTTTTGTTAACTTTTTTTTTTTTATATTATTGACATGTGAATAATATTATTACAATAATTTATACGGATAATTATAATTTTGTATCCTCTGGTTTTATCTTTTGGTAAAACTAGTCATGTGGGGTTTTTTTATATTTAAGTACCCTGTGTTTTATAGTTTTTTACATTTTAGTACCCTTTTAACTAATATCATCATTATTTTATAAAAAATATTGATATAATATTAAAATTCAATGATAAATTTATTTTATATATAATTTATGATATATTTAACTAATTGGTTACTTTTAAAACTGTTATAAAATTGTTTTAAATTTTATTTTTTTATTCATAAAAAATTTTAAAATATATCTAAACTGGATTTTTTTTGAGTTAATTATAATTAATTGAATGCTATATCACTCATTATATGATTATAATATTAAAATTTTATATTATTTTAACATTATAGTATATATTTGAAACAATAATTGTTAGAACGGTACTAAAGTGTAAAAAATTATAAAACATAATGTATTTAAACACAAGATAAATTTTAAATTTTACGCCTTTCAATATATTTGAAAAGGAGTTATCAATTCATTACTCACTTTCTGAAATCCTTATTTTAAAATAACCATAATAAAGGGAAAACAAAAAGGCTATTGTTATAATGCTTAGTTTTCTATAATGTTAATATGAATAAAATTTAGGCCTATTTGTTTTGTAATTGGTGTAGAATGAAGAAAAGGGGAAAGAAAGAAAAAAGATATATTAATAATAACAATAAATAAATAAAAAGAAGGGTCTCTTTCTATACAAAAACTTTCCGACGTTAACCAAATCGAAAAGCATGGGTTGGGTTGGGTTGTAGTTGTAAATTTGTGTAATCTGAAATGAGATTGTTCTGCTTTATCTCTCCATATTACCCACTAATGGAAATAGACAGCGGCAATACTCAAAAGATGACTAATTACTCAATTACCTTTATTAGCTATTAATTATCGTTGTTCACACACTCACGTCACAAGTCACACTCCATCATCTAAGTCATCTCTCTTTCACTACTATACTTGCTCCTTCCTTTATGTCGACCCACCTATTATCATTTTAAAATTTTATAATTAACTTTATTAATTAATAGATATATCAAATCATCTAAATACATAATTTGTGCTTACCAAGCCTCCTAGGTATAAATATGTACTTGTAATGTATTGTAATAGTTAGTTGTTCTAGTTGAGTAATCGTTAGTAATAGACTAATAGTTAAGTTAAGTGATATAAGTCATCCGTTACGGGGTTGTACCCAATAAAAAAAATATCTAAATACCAATAGTATAATTAGAAATGATATTTTTTAAATTGTATAAATATTAGTTTTATAGACATATGACAACATAATTTAAAATTTACACACTGTGATGTTCTCAAAAAGAAGTAACGGTTTTATTACTTTTTTATTTACAATAACTTTAATTATTTGAATATCAATAATTAATATAAATAATTTTATTAAAATAATGAAAATAACTTTTAGTTCATTTTTATTTACAAAAGAAAATATATGAATAATAAAAATAACTTTTAGTTAATTTTTATTTGCAAAAGAAAATATATGACATGTATTTTATCAACTCTACTAATAGAGAATCATAATATTAATTTTGTGTAAAAATAAAAATATATTTTTTAAAGTAAGAGTAAATAATTATATAAATTAATTAAATTGTCTAATTGATATATCTACTTATAAAATTTATGGAAATTTTGAATTTAAATTTCACAATTATCATTTCAAAATAATATTTTAAACAATAATATTTTTTTTGAACAAAAAAGATTTACTGTAGTTGAGAACTCATCCAGCTAATTACTGATTGAAGAGTCTCGGACTACACGATTACACGCACAAATCGCATGCTTAAACGATAATAATTTTCTACCTTACGCATGGTATTTATATTTAATATGTGTGTTAGGTATTCATTGCTAATGTTTGTGAATCTATTTTTGTTTCACATGGGATTTACCATAATGAACATGACAGGATGTGACATGGGGCAGTAAAAAAGAGGTAAAAAGAAGTGAGAGAGGGGTAGTTTGGGAAGAAAAGAAAAGAAGAAACAAGAGGAAAGGAGGAATCATCAGAAAAGGAAAAGGGAATAATGTTAGGAAAAGGAAAATCTTTCCAGAAAAGTCCAATCCAAGAGTACGGGAAGAGGGCCACATTTGCCTGTTTCGTTCATCTAGCGGCCAATACGCTCTGTACCTCGTATTTATGACCCCTTTCCTTCTCCCTCCACGCTCCTTTCATCCACGCGCTCCTCTCTATTTCCTTTTATGCCAAACTACTAGCCCCATTTTAAACTCCACCAAACTAATCCAATTTAATATATTCTTTATAATTTTACCATAATTATTATTTAGTTATAAACTAAAAAATAAAATATATAAGTGGCATTAAAGATGAATTAACTATTATTAGAGTCTCACATTCATGTGAATATTTAAAACTAAGTAAAAATAAAAAATAAATATAGTTTTTAAAAATTAAATAAAATTTTCATTTCCATTTTATATTTTATTAAATTATTGAAATTAAAATCTAACTAACTACTATAATTAATATTTAAATGTTGTAAATGTGTAACTCACATAAATAGAAATTAGCTACTTCACCATAAATGTCACATATTGAGTTATTGACCAAATTGTAATTGTGCTAAAATTGTAAATAATATATTAAATTGGACTAATTTTAAAATTTAGTAAACATTTACAAAAAAAATTTAAAAATTTGTGATTTTTGTTGCCAATATGCCTTTTTTTAATCACAAAAATATACTCATATTTACCTATTTAAATTTTTATTTAAATATTTTTTAGTCATATCTGATATATGAATATAAGTATGTATAGTAAATTATTTTCAAATTTTTAATTTCAGTATACATATTTATTTTTTAAAAATTATTGCAAAAATTTAATATATTATATTAGTGAAATTTTATTCAGTACGCACATATATTTACACAATAAAATTAAAAACTGCTAGTGTGTGCACATATTAATTTTATAATATGATTAGCCATCTATATTAATGTGCAAGAAATTTGTTTTTAATATTTTTATTTTTAAAAATGTATATGAACCATTAAAATAATATTTAATAAAAATAGCATGCCTTTAAAAAAAATAGAATGAATAACATAGTTGGACCCATTATGAATTCCTTGTTTCAATTTGATTGAACTTAAATTTCAGTATAGCTTTAAGTTAAGGAATTTTTAATATTGTCCCTTCTAGAATAGACAATATTTATTTTGTTCTACGATTACTCTTTACATTTATATTTTAATTATTATTATTGTTTAATTCTTAAATTAATTTTTTTTATCCCCACATTATCGAACTCTTAATACCTACTATGCAATCAAAATACCAAAGTAAAATAAAATCGTCTTCAAATATTGGCTTTTTATTGTTCAAAGTATTTTAAGGATATAGTTGTATATAACATTTTGAAATTATATATTGAATTTAGAATTATTGACTATTAATTTTTATTTTTTTTTCTATTCTAATAAAGGTCACATGATGTACATATACTGATAGATTACACTATTTATAAAATATAGCACAA
>CATIWO010297663.1:0-30821 GCA_949673435.1 Macaranga tanarius
TTACTAAATGAATTTTGTTGATACAACGGGCGATGGTTGATGCGGCTTTCTTCAGTTTTGTTAAGGCCGAATCACTTGATCCAATTTTGATGTGGATGAACTTTGATATAATTTTTTTTTATCAATATACAAATACTACGCTAGGGATACGTAGCTTATACTAGAACCAAATCTCTAATATCAAACTGATACAACCTTCTAGTTATCTAACAACTAGGATTTGTAACAATCTATTGGAACTGTTTTCCAAGAATCTATGTGGCATAAACTAAAAAGGGAATTAGTAATACTAGTTATCTAACAACTAGCACCTCTAATTATCAAGGTTTGAATTGCAACACGCTCGAAGTAAATTCAGAAAATAGCTTTCTCAAGAACTCAAGAAAATTCAATTAAGAATTTGAAAATATCAATCAACTTCTCCAAAATAATAATGTTGATACAAGTATTTATAAACTTGTAATCCTAAACCTAAACTGATTCTAAAAGTAAAAAACTCTTTAGGAATTAACCATTCTATTCCTAATTAAATACAAATTCTAATTAGTAAAGAAAACATAAAGAAAATCCTAATTAGTCTAAAACTAGTCATCAAGACATGGGCGTGTTTGAAGGTCACATGGGCGTGTGTCTATGTAACACGGTTCTGAACACGGCCTGGCCTTGATCATACATGGGCGTGTTTTGATATCTCTTCAGAAACCCGACAGCTACATGGCTTCCTACATGGGCGTGTATTCTAACAGTGTATCATGTCGAATGACGCTTTGGAAATAAACACGGGCGTGTATATCAACACGACCTTGAACACCGGCGTGTAAGGACCCGTGTCTGTTTCTAGACATTTCATGAACTTACAACACGGTTATGTAAAAACACATACGAGCGTGTATCAGCTTGATCACAACTAAGTAAATTGATTAACGTAGTTTCCACCAAATCATCTTATTTTTGTTCCATAGGCTCGAGACTCCTTTGCACAAGTTCTTAAGCAGCATCTTTCATCCTCTTACCTCGAAATCTTGTGATTGGTCCTCCGTCATAATTCAAAGGATTTGAATTGGATCTCGTGTTCTTGTGTCCATATGCATTATAAAACCACATAACACATAATATGAAATAAAAAAAATTTAATTTGAAATTAAAAAAATAATCTATTAATAAAAATAGAAAATGAAGTTATTGTAATACTCATAACACTAGCATTCCAACTTTAATCCATAAAGTTTTCACTAAAATTATATAGTTTAATTTTTAGTTTATATATATATATATATTGTTACATTATATTAAATATATTATATCTAATAAATTATACTATCTTTTTTATAAATTTTATTTTTAAGTTTTATTTTAATATTTATATTTTAATAGTTTTATATTTGGAATGTATAAAATAAGATGATTATAATTTGAACATATAAGATAAAATTATAATTTGTACTATCTTTTAAATAAATTTTATAAAATTATAATTTGTACTATTTTTTAAATAAATTTTACCATTAAAATTTTATTTATAAATTTAAATTTATTTTATAATTTAAACATGTATTGAAAATTAAATTTAATTGATGCCTATATTTATTTTATTTTAAACAATCAATTAGTATTTAAAATTTCAAATATTATATATTAAGTTAGCACTTAAATTTAATAGTAGATTATCAAAAATAAAGTATTTGAGTATAATTAATTACTAAAATGGTACTAAATTTTACTTGTAATATATAATTTTAGATTTCTAATCTTTTTTTAGGGCAATTCTAGATTTCTAATTTTATCAATTTTATAATATATCATAAAAAATAAAGATAATAGCTATTAGTAAAATTATTGAGATATATATACTCACATACATATATTATATATGTGTGTGTATATACATATATGTATGCATGTATGTATGTGTTATATATATATAACTAAATTATCGGTTCGATTCAGATCTCAGTTCAGATAACTTAAGATCTTCAAATCCGTCCCAATAAAATTTTTTGGGACAGTTCAGTTCGAAGAAAGTCAAATGTTCAATGGAGATTTTTGATTCTAAAAATTTTCAATTTGGACTTTCGGAATAGTTCGGGTTCTCCGCAACCCTTGCTCAGCCCTATTTAACTTAATGAAATTTTATTAAATTTAGATTTCACATTAATTTAACTTTTTAGTTGAGTGTAATTTGATAAACAAGTACAAACTGAATATGGCTGGTTAAATAACAGCTTAAATGTGACACTCTCTATCATAACTATACACGTGGCATAAAGAAAATATTTGCAAATAACACATATATATATATATATATATATTTATACTCATGTGCACATACATTAACTACTTCTCATCATGTTCATTATACATGACTAAATTGTATTCATAATATCATTACAAAATGCAAAATGTCTCAAGATAATGAGAATGGAGTATGATTGCACCAAGCTCACCTCTGGCCCACCTGAGATCACTACCAAATGCAACTTTAAGTTTTATCTAACTATATTCTAAAAAATATAGATGCAAAGAAGTAAGTAATTACTAATACAATTATATATATCAACTTCTCAAGAACTAATTAAGCTAACAATACATCAAGTGTGTAATGGTCTAAAATTCAAGCATAAAATATAACTTAAAGCTGTACTATAATTGTAAGCTACCAATTAAGGTCCAAAAGATTAAGCCATCACAAAGTGCCTCACACTCCTAACGGTCTGCTTTTACGATCGTGACCAAGGGGGTCACGATCTTGAGGAGATCATGAAGGAAGGCCAATTTACTGTTCAAAACTGCCTACCCTGCTAATGATCTACTCCTTATGGTCGTGATGGGCTTGCTCATGATCGTGAGACATTCCTCACGATCATGAGGGTTCCAAATTGCACCATTCCATACTTTAAACCATCATTTAGTAAGAATAAACCATAATATGCCCCAACAATAAGCTTAGAGTTAACAGAAAACACCTCAAAAGTATACACAACACTATAAACTCATTCTCATATGTATCACATTCAAATAAATCACAATTTCAACCATTCATGTGCATACTTTTAACTCATCAATGCAAATAATCAAGAACGAGATTCATACGCAAGCATGAACTCAAAGAACACATATCAATTTCACCATTTAGTATCCGGCCGGAACTATTATCACACAATCACCTTACACTTAGCCAATCTTGGCTTATTTCTTATAATTATAATTTCCACGTGTGGCCACATGTTGAGGCTCTCCGCCCGGCTCAGTTTCAGGACTCATTCTCATACATAAATTTTGGGTAGCTATTCGCCCGGTTCAACTTTCCTATATCTCATAATCTAAATTTCCACATGTGGCCACATACTGAGACTATTCGCCCGACTCAGTCTCAGATTTCATTCTCACACATCAATTATGGGTAGCTATCCGCCTGGCTCAGCTTTCTCATATCTCACAATCAGTGTAGGCTATCCGCCTGGCTCCGTCCCCACTATCACACATATATCTCACATTCCACACATTCTTTCAAAATTCACATTTTACACATACACATAGCATCATTTACATTCCAATAGCCATACTCAAATTCACAACACATTCAATCACAAATCTCAAAACTAATATATCTCATTTCTTGCCACATTAAATGACTTACACCATCCAAACATAATAATACAACTATAACATACAAGAGAACCAATATATATATATATATATATATATATATATTAATAAGTACTTACTAAAAAGTGCTTCCAAACTGCAATAAGAGGGTTTTCTCCTACTTAGTGGTGTCTTCCTTTCCCTTTTCAACTCCTACATGTAATCACATATAACCATATCACACACTTGCACCCAACTTAATTTGGTACAACTTATTACTCAAAGTTTAACATATCCACATAATATATATACAAGTCCAACGACCATGATTTTTCTTTTGATGCTAGAATTATGAGTCTACTTTTATTTTCAATTGAAATTACTCAATTTGGACATGTATAAAATTATTTATGAATTTATGAACAAAATTGAGTTATACAGAGCCATCAAAATGAGCAATAAAATATCTAGCTCTGTTAGACCCTTTAAATAACAATTTCAGCTCAATCTCGAAACATAAAAGTTGTAGAAGATGCCTTTAAGTTTCCATAGAATTAACTTTGCTCAAATTGGAGCTCTACAACTCAAGTTATAGCAAAAACGCTAAGACTGAATAACCAAAAAAAATAGAGCATGAATTTTGCAACAAATAAAACTTAACTTCAATTAATAAAAATGCATGCATAAACTTACCAAATGGAATTTCCAAGTATTTCTAATGCTCGTAGAATTCCTAAAACTCTTGTTAGATGATTAAAGCAAGATTAAAATCTCTAAACCCTTCAAAAATCATTCCCCCTCTTCCATATACAATTTCTCCTCTTAAATCACTAACACATGCATGTATTTGCTATCCACCCTACACATGGACACACACATCACCATACGCATGCACATAATTGACCACCCATAAGGTCAAAACTCAAGGGCTTCTAGTTAAAACCTTAGGATAATTATCACCAAATATCCATTTCACCCCTTAATGAAGTGTATATATTACATGTCACCTCTTAAATTTTTAATTATGTCAATCTAATCCCATTTTCATTGCAATTTGGTCCCTATCCATAAATCATAAACATACAAACTTAAATTAAGTCCACTATTCTACTATGTATAAAATGTAATGCATAAGGAAGGAATATGTATCCTAGAATGCAGGTGTTACATTAAAACTTAGTTTATTAGGAGTAAACATAAGCCTAAAGTCGAAGCTTTGAACATTGTTAAGAATAAAATAAATTTAAATTCTAAAAAAATAATTTAATTTATATTTTTAAAAATTAATCATATTAAATAAATATATTTTATCAAATAAAAATTAAGCTAAAGACAAGCAATTTGTGATTTTCATATAAGATATAAAATTTAAAACTGATTATTTAGGTGAATTCATAATATACATATATTTTTTTTTATTTCTCAAACTTATAGTAATGCGTGTAATTAATTTTCTTTTTCATTTTAATGATTTTTTTGAGCTTTTTACAAGATTGGAAAATATGTGTTTAACTAATTGATTATATATTATCTTTGCTATATATATTTATATATATGAAAATTTTACAAAAATAACTGAACCGAACTTATTAAAATTGAAAATCGAACCAAATCGAATCGAACATTTTTAGTTTGATTCAATTTAATTGGTTTTGACCCTTTTGGACTTTTACAAATTTTATATATGTGTTTAACTAATTGATTATATATTATCTTTGCTATATATATATATTACAAAAATAACCAAACCGAACTTATTAAAATTGAAAATCGAACCAAATCAAATCGAACATTTTTTGTTTGGTTCAATTTGATTGGTTTTGACCTTTTTGGACATTTACAAATTTTAAATTTATTGAACTTTTTAATTTTGTGCTATTTTTAAAATACTAATGAGATTTATTGTTGTGATTTTTATAATTAATTTATTAATTATTTTAAAAAAATCATCCAAATCGATTATCTAAATCAAATTTAAATAACTCAGTTTAAATATTTTTAGGCTTAAATAATTTCGTTAAGAATTTTAAATATTTAAAACTAATATTATTGGTCTAATCTGAAATTTTAGCATTAAATTAATCAAATCAAATCATAAATACTTATATAAATTAATAAAGTTTAAGAAATTATTGATTTAATTTGAAATATTAGTGTTAAATCAATCAAACCAAATTATAAATACTTATATAAATTAATAATATTTTAAGAATTCAGCTTAATTCAGTTTAATTTTATTTTTAACAATCAAAGTCGAAAAGTACCGAACTAAATATATTTCAATTATTAAAAAAGTAAAACTAAAATAAATTAATTTATAAATTCAACTGAGCCGAACTAAACTGTTCAGTTCAATTCTATTTTTTAGTTTTCGATTTTTTAACTCACAGTCATTTTTTTTTAAATGTGAATCACTAGTATTCAGAGTTCATTGGATTATAACTAATCCAGTTTGATCCGAATAGGATCATAAAAATGGTAAAAAAATTTTAATAACTATTTAACGTGATTACATTTACTAAGATTCAGTCACGTTAAATAATTATTGAAAAATTATTTAAGTAATAAATTCCTCTCGACCTCTTTATTCAAATAATATGCTTGGCCCATTAAGTACTAAACGTGCTACTGAGTCGATCGCACACGAATCTAGAGAACTGCAATAAATCCATACTGTGCATTAATGCACCTATTTATGGGAAAATATACATGCAATCTTATAATCCATACCGTGCATTAATGTAGGGGTGGACACGGGCCGGTTTTGGTCCGGAACTGAACTGGAATTGGTTTGGTTAAATTTGGAATCGGAATCGGTTAAACTTGAAACCAGGCTAAACCGGCTCTAAACTGAGGGTGGGACCGGTTCTACCATTCTGGAATCATGAACCAGCAGTTTCGGTTCGGAACCGGCCGATTCAGGTTCCGAACCGGCCGGTTCAGATTCATTTTATGAAAAAAAATAAATTATGTCAAAAATTCAAAAAATACAAGTTACAACTCTTTATAAAATTTTACATAATTTTCTCTTACTCGTGGTATATTTTATTTTCTAAAATAATATAACTTTTTTACAGTGCGTAAAAACCGAATCGAAAAAACCAGAATAATGAACTGGAACCGGTCGGTTTGAAACCGGCCTAAAACCGGGGTTAAACTAATTCCGATTCTACTTTAAATCGAACCATAAACTGACAGTTCCGAACCAGAACCGGCCGGTTCATAAACCTTGTCCACTCCTACATTAATGCACCTATTAATGGAAAAAGATACGTCTCCATCAGAGACAGAAAAAACACGTTCTGAGACGCAAAATTATTAAAATATCCTTCGTTATTATACTATCTTCTTGTAAATATGAATGATCAAAATGGTAATTTGACAATTTTTTTGGTCTTACGGGCGACGGTCCCTCAAAGATAAGTAGGGTATTAAACCCCATATCTCACTGAACTTTGATTAAATTTCAAAATGGATACCCAATTTCAATTTGTTTTTTTTTAAATCATTAAACTTTGATAAAATTTCAAAATGGATACCCAATTTCAATTTATTTCTTTTAAATCGTCTAACATCAATTTTATTTCATAGAGGATACCTGTTGAAATTACTAAGTATTATGTACAATAAATAAAAAAATTATTTGACTAGAATTTTGTAATTTGACATGAAAAATAGGTGTTGGTTGACGTGGTGAATCGATGGAAAATATTCTTTTTCCGTTCGCCATGTCAGCAAAATAGCCTTTAATTCCAGCAGGTATCCTCTGTGAAATAAAATTGATGTTATATGATTTAAAAGAAAAAAATTAAAATTGGGTATCCATTTTGAAATTTAATTAAAGTCCAGTGATTTAAAAGAAATAAATTGAAATTGAATATCCATTTTAAAATTTAATCAAAGTTTGGTGAGAGATAAGTATCACTATCCCCAATTAATATAGCATATGCGTTAATAAATGGAAGCTGATAGGTATCTGTAACAGAGATATCTACAGTTTCATCTAGGGGAAAAGACAAAATGTCTTTTCTCCCAAAATTACCATTATACCCTTATTTAATTAATAATAAAAAATTATATAATAATTAAAAAATATATTTTTTAATTATTTTATTAAATAAATTGATAAAATCTAAAAACTAAAAAGGAACTGGGTGAACCCGTCATGTCAAAATTTATAAACTCATATATTTATTTATTTATTTTTTGTATAATATAAAAATTATTTAATAATAAAAAATATATATTTTAATTATTTAATTAAATAAATTGACAAAAATCTAAAATCTAAAATAGAAAAATCTAAAATCTAAAATACAAACCCATAAATTATATTATATTTTTTTAATTTTTTATATATTTATTATATAAAAATTGGAGGGGGCAAAACTGTATTTTTTGCCCCCTCCGAGACAACGCTAGGGTCGCCTACCGCGACGCCTAGCGTTTTCCTTAATAAATATTGTTATCATGAACCACCTACCCAACATCAGCAACTTTAATGTTCTAGCTTCTCACCACTACCATAAGAACAAGCTCATCACAACAAGAATCAGACTCAGAAGAAGAAAAAATGGCTCAAAAAATGCAAGTTGATATCATTTCAAGAGAAGTCATAAAACCATCCTCACCAACTGTTCATCACAACAGTCCTTTCAAATTTTCCCTTTTCAGCCAGCTTACACCCACAACCTATTCTCCTATCGTCTTCTTCTACACATCACCACTATCATCATCATCATCACATAATAGCATCAGTCAAAGATTGATCCACCTGAAGAAAGCTCTGTCACAGACACTAGATGTCTACTACCCTTTTGCTGGAAGGGTAGTAGATAACCTCTATATTGATCATTTCAATGAGGGTGTTCCTCTTTTTGTAGCAAGAATAACTGGGTTATCATTATCTGATTTTCTTAGAAACCCAGAAGCTGAGCTCTTGAATGGGTTCCTTCCAATCAAGCCTTATGCCACTACAAAAGAAACAGACATGATGAATGTTCCAATAATGGCATTTCAAGTGAGTGTGTTTTCTTGTGGTGGGATTGCTATAGGCTGGTCAGCATCTCATAAGCTCGTTGATGCACCAACTGGTGCTGCTTTTTTTCATGCATGGGCCACTTTGTCACGTACAGGGTCGCTCAATGATGTTATAAAGCCGAATTGCGATGAGGCTTCCATGTTTTTTCCTCCAAGAAATCCATTTCCTGAAGAACATTTATCGTTAATGGAGAGTCTATGGTTCACAGAAGACAATTATATTTCAAAAAGATTCGTGTTCGATGCGAAAGCTTTAGCTTCGCTAAGAGTTAAAGCTAGAGGAGACGGCAATGAGAACAAGAAGAAGCTGCCATCGCGTGTTGAAGCTTTATCCTGTTTTATATGGAAATGTTGCATGGCTGCATCCAGGGCAGCTTCAGGTACACCAAAACCTTCTATTTTAGTTGAAGCAGTGAATCTTCGAACAAGAACAAGGCCACCAATGTCTAATGTGTCAATTGGCGATATCTTTTGGTGGGCAACAGCAGTCGCTGATCCATCTTTACATAACAAAGAGTTCCATGAGCTAGCAACGCTACTCGAGGAAGCCATTGCTGTATATGACAGTGATTACATGGAGTCACTACAAGGAGAAAATGGATTTGAAACAATGTGCGAGTACTGTAACCAGCTACAAGGGCTATTTTCTTTAGAGAAACCTGATATTTTTGCATTTACAAGTTGGTGTCATCTGGGTCTTAATAAAATAGATTTTGGATTTGGAGAGGTGTCCTGGATTGGAGCTTTAGGGAAGGTTGAAACTGCGTTTAGAAACCTTACTGCATTTGTTGAAACAAAAGATGGTAGAGGGATTGAGGCATGGATCAATTTAGATGCAAAAAGAATGGCTTTTCTGGAACGTGATCCTGAGTTTTTAGCTTATGCTTCTCCTAATCCAAAGCTCTCAAGTCTCTGAGTAATATGTGACATCAACCGCTGCAGCAGACAGAGTTAGAGAAACAAGAGATCAGAATGTATTTACGTACTGTTGTCTTCGCTGGTGAATTTGCCTTCATAGTAATCTTTATTATTATTTGTTTACATTGGTATGTACTTTCTGATTTTTGCGTTACTCGGGTAGCCATGTAAACAATGTAAACAGTGCGTCACGGCTCAAATGAAATTATGAGATTATCCTCCCATGTTTTAAAAGCGATTAAAAAAATGGAAAATGCTATTGTCTGGGCTCTGGGGGAGGGGGGGCTGCGATTTTTATATAATAAATATATAAAAGAATAATAAATCAAAAAAATATAATATAATATATGAGTTTGTAAATTATGACACGAAGGGTTCACCCAGTTCTTTTTTAAGTTTTAGATTTTGTCAATATATATTTTTATTATTAAATAATTTTTATATTGTACAAAAAATAAATAAATAAATAAATGAATTTGTAAATTATGACACGACGGGTTCATCCAGTTCTTTTTTAGGTTTTAAATTTTATCAATTTATTTAATTAAATAATTAAAAATATATATTCTTAATTATTAATTAATTTTTTATTTAAAAAAATAATAAGGGTAAATTGGTCATTTGGCAGAAAAGACTTTTGTCTTTTCTGCCAAATGACCGCGATACATATCTCGCACAGAGATATGTATCGCCGTCCTAAAAAAATATATAAAAAATTTTATAATTTCGTGTGAAACACAACGTAATATTCACGTCACAACTGCAATGTATATTATTACCCTTATTTTTAATTATATACCCATTACAATCTTTTATTTCACTTATTTTTAATAAGAAACTTGATAAGTTATTTCAGCAATCAACAATTAATAGTAGAAGTGATGACAATCAAAGTCAACGAAAAGGGTCAATGGATCCTTTACAAGGAATTGGTAGTCCAATGTTAAGAAATTGAGTCAAACTTACCAACGTGACACTTTCAAAGTTGATCTACAAACTTCTAGCTAAGGAGAGTATGAATTTTGAAGATGTCAAAGTTGAGAAAGCATCACCAAAGCTTGTCATCAATGTATTTTTAGTGAAGTTTCAAGACTTTAAAGGAGTGTTAGGTTCAACACGCCCGTGCTCCGATTCACATGGCCATGTTGAAGGTGCTAATAAGGGGCAGAAAGGTACACGTCTGTATCCCTATCCGTGTTGAAGGTGCTTAAAAGGGGCAAAGAGGTACACACCATAGGACACATATGTGTCCATTCCTATGTCTGCAACACGCCCATATATATGCCCATGTTCAGATCTGTCAAATTTTGGGGGTTGGAACATAGCCACCTACACGGCTGTGCATCGAGTTTTGAGTCAAATCCGAATTAATTAGGATTTAATTATTTTAATTCTTATTTTTAGTTTTAGGGTTTAGTTTAGGAGTCCTAAGTTTACTAGGACTTCCGTAGCTTTTGTTTTCCTATAAATAAGCATAATTCTTGATGTAAAAACAACTAAATTTTGAGATTAATCAAATTTCTAGGAATTTATTTCTTTTGGTTCTTGCATGAACTATATTGATCTTATCAAGCTTATTACTTGTGGCGGCCATCTTTATTCTTTATCACCCTCTTATTCTTTTCTTTATTTTAGGGTGTGGAGGAAAACACTCTAAGTTAATTTGACCAATTTGTAACGAAGGGTCTTAGAATTAATATATCTAATGTTTGAGTTTGTTGATTCAAATGAATTTAGAGTTTCTTTCTTTATCTTTTTTTCCTTTTATTGTTGACTATTAGTTCCGTGAATTTTTGTACTTCTTTGGACATGCGTGAATTGATTTGAGATTATTAGGGTTTTTCTATCAATATCACATCAAGAAGGTTGAGAATGTAAATCATATAAATATTTTTATAAAAGCTTTTTATATTTGATATTTCTAGTATTTAGTAATTATGTAGTTTCTGATTATTTCATAGTTAAGTTGGATGAACCTATAACAAAGTAAAATTCTTTCAATAATATTCATATATAAAATTTGAATTGGAGAACTTAATCAAAAGAATATAAATTTTTATCAATTAAATTAATAGGTGATAATAATTTTTTATTATAGTAAAAGGCCTAAATTTAATCTCTAACTATTTTCACTTTTAAATTTTAAAAAATTAACAATGATTAAACCTAGACATAATACTTTCGTAGTTACCTGAATTTACATGAATTTGTCGTTATATCTTCAATTTTATCAAATTAACACCTCATTTATTTATAGCCTATTATATAAATACCTATATTTATACGAATTTGTCACTTTATTTCCCTGTACTTGCATAAATTTACTACTTTGCTACTATGCGTGTGCTAATGTGTTATTTTACGTGTCTTACAAATAAAGTAATAAGTGTTTATATAATAAATTATAGACAAATAGAGGTAATAATTTAACAAAATTAAAAATTCAGATGGCAAAATAAAAGAATTATACAAATATAAGTGGTTACAAATATAATATGCCTTACCACATACAAAATAAGTAAGAATTGAACCTTCAATTATTCGATTAGTGCTGAAAATGAATAGTCACATAGTACAAAAAAAATTTTAGAATTCAAATTAATTTATCTAGTTAGCTCATACTTTAATTTCTTCGTCTCCAGTCAAAAGAAGCTATCTAGTAGTTTGATACTTTTTAATTTCAACCACTGTTTATTGATTAATTCAATTCGTTAAAATAAGACTATAAAGATAAAAATAAATTTTCAATAATTAATTTACATTATTTAAGTACATTTTTCTACCGAACTGATGACAACAATTATTAGTTCTAGTAGTTTGAATTTAAGCTCGTCTTTTTATAATATTTATTGTTTTTTTTTTTGAACAAATGTTAACACACGCGGACAAATGGCATGCAACATGCAAACATCACATAAGGAACACTGTAGCGACACACTCATCCGGACAATTGCTGATTGGGGCAGACTAATATGCAATTAGCAAGCACATGATCAATTTGATGTGAGATATTCCCACTTTGTTTTTTTGAACAAATGTTAACAAACACACAAATGGCATGCAACATGCAAACATCACACGGGGAGCACTGTAGCAAGATACTCACCCAGGCAATTGCTGACTGGGAAGAGCCAACTACAAGCTAATTTGCAACTAGCAAGCACATGATCAATTCGATATGGGATATTCCCACTTTGTTTTTTTGAACAAATGTTAACACACACACACAGATGGCATGCAACATGCAAACATCACACAGAGCAAAATAGCGACACACTCATCCAGGCAATTGCTGACTGGGGAGGGCCAACCACAAGCTAATATTTATAATATTTATTGTTGATACAATCATTTGTGGAAGTATGGGTGTGGCGATATATATTATACTCATTTCAATTGTCATTTAAGATTGTGTCATAAAAATTAAGAATCATATTTAATAGACACAATTATAGGTGCAAATGACTATATTACATTCTTTTAAAAAGACCAAAAGTCATAATCCAATCAAACTCTAAAACCAAGATATGTGTGGAGTTGGAAATAAGAGTTTATTTTTTATTGGTAATCTAAAAACATCATTTGGAGTAGAACAAATTTTATTTTCTAAAACGACAATTGAAATGGAATGGAGGGAGTATATAAGATAATGTTTAATGTTACGGGTTGCGAAGCTATAGTGCGTCGCAACCCGCAATATAAAGACCTTTTAGCCTCTATAAAAAAATAAAATAAAATGCCTCATATATCATGGGGGGACATTTTTTTAGAAAGATGGACATCGCGACGTTCCTCAGTATCCATATATATATATATATAGGGTTATTTACAAAAAAAATATGACCTTTAGCGATTTTAGCGATTTAATCATATCTTTTTAAGTTTGGCAAAATAAAACACTAACTTATAAATCTTGGCAACTCGAAACACCGATAGAAATTCCGGTGATAACTTTCTGACGTGGCAACCGAAATTTCTATCGGTGTTCCGAGTTGCCAAGATTTATAAGTTGGTGTTTTATTTTGCCAAACTTGAAAAAATGTGATTAAAACGCTAAAATCATGAAATTCATGATTTTATTTGCAAATAACTCATAAATTAACTTTAACTTATACAATTTCCAATGATTATAATTTACATAGCTATAGATTATAGTTAACTGTAATTTTCATATTTCTAATAAATTTTTTATAGTTGTTCATATAGATTGTTGTAGTGTACACACATATCATGATGACACACTAATATAGTTATTTTTTAAGGATACTAAATTAGTTATTTACATGGAGTTAATAATGATAAACTATTTTCTCAAAAAAAAATGATAAGCTAAGTGATGGAATATGGTAGAAGACATTTGGTGTAAATTCTTATTACTCAAAAGCCTCACATTTGATTAATCCTTAATAATTTCATATGTCATCATAATATGTGTGTACACTACAACAATCTATATATATAGCTATAAAAAAATTATTACAAACATGAAAATTATAGTTAAATATATTCTATAGCTACGTAAATCACAATCGTTGAAAATTATATAAGTTAAAAGTTAATTTATGGGTTATTTGCAAATAAAATCATGACTTTCGTGATTTTAGCATTTTAATCACATCTTTTCAAGTTTGGCAAAATAAAACACCAGCTTATAAATCTTGGAACTCGAAACACCGGTTGAAATTCTGGTGATTACAATCTGACGTGGCAGCCGGAATTTCTATCGGTATTTCGAGTTGCCAAGATTTATAAGTTGGTGTTTTATTTTGCCAAGTTTAAAAAGATATGATTAAATCGCTAAAGGTCATATTTTTTTTTTTTTTTTAAATAACCCATATATATATATCATGATATTGGTGTGGGTGTACTTTAGTGGTACAACTATGTGTTTTTTTTTTTCAAACATGGTACAATAAATATTAAAAATAAATTAAAAATAAATAAAAGTATTTCTTTCTGAAAATATATAAAAATAAAATAAAATAAAATAAACAACTTAAAATATCTGTTTAGAAATATAAGAAAACATCCTTTTAGTATGAAATATCATTATGATAAAGGTAGCAATAGCAATAAAGATGATAATTAATGAAGCTTCATTTAGGAAACGATATATCGCACACCCATGTAAACATGTAAACCTCAGTACTACATGTGTTCTGTACGTTTTTTTTTTTTTTTTTTTATTATTGTTTTTATAAAACAATTTTAAATTTTAGATTAAACATTTTTATATAATTATTATAAATCTAATTTTTTTAATTTTTTTTACAATAGTTAACTATAGAAATATTTCATTTTTTAATTAATAATATTCAGTTATTCTAAATGCATATTATTTTCTTAAAATATTTTATTTTATCTTTAAAATTTAATATATTAAATAAAAATGTATTAAGAAATAAGTTAATTGTATTTTTCAAGTAAATTTTTTCATGTATTTGTACTTTTATCATTAATTTGTTCATTTTTTTTTTATAAATTACTAATTGTTAATTTAAATTTAAATAAAAATGATAAATAATAAACTTCTTTTCCAAAATTTTATTTTTATTAAAATTTTTTATTTTTAAAAGTAATAAATGAAAAGTATCACAATATATTTTTTTTAAAAAATATTTTTATTTTATTCATGTAAAAAGATACCAATTTTAATTTAACATCACAATTTTAATAATTTTTCTATTTTAGCAATTATATTTTATTTTTCACCTTGAGATTATGATTGTAGTTAATCATTAGACAAATAGAAAATCTTTAATAATTTTGATTCTAATTTTTTCTCATAAATTTTAATAAAATTTTTAAACGTAATAGAAATACTATAACAATGCCAAACATTTGGCACAAGTGTTGAGAGAAGTTGTTAGTTACTTTTTAATAGTTACGAATTAGGGTGTAAATGAGTTAAGTCGAGCTGAATTTTAGCTAGTTTGGATTTAGTTCATTTATAAACGGGTCAAGTTCGAGCTGAACTTGCTATGCCACTTAGTGTTCGCGAGCTTAAACGAGTCTAAAAATTTTTTTAAAAAATGTAAATTACAAATTAAAATTATACATTAAAAATTTAAAATAAATTATTTACTAAATAAATTATAATATATTTAATAAAAATTATGATTTTATTCTAATAATATATTTTTAAATATTGTTTGCAATAAAAATTTATATATTATATATATATAATTAAATTATTAATATATTAAAATTACGAGTAGCTCGCGAGCTTTTATTTGAGATTGTTCACAAGCTTTTACGAACCGAACTTTGAATTGTTCGAACTCGACTCGTTTATTAGATGAGCTTCAATTTACAAGCTCAAATGAGTTTTTATCAAGTTGAGTTCCAATTAAATCACGAGTAATTTGGCTCGTCTACAACTCTAATTACAAATAATATCATTTGGTTTAAATTTTAAATTGCTAGTTAATAGTGTTAGGATACTAAACACTTGCATCTCATAACAGTTCTAATTTGAAACTTTTCACCAACTACTATGTTTTTCAAAATATATTAACTATCTTATCCTTTTAACTTTAATTAATTATTATTAACTTAGTAAAATATTATTTAAATAATTATTAAAAATGTTTACCACATAAACACAAATATTAAAAATTTATGTTCACAAAAAAATTTAAAACTCATCAATTCCTATAGTAATAATAACAATAGTATTACCACTTCTCTAAAATCTATTGTCGAAAATTTAGTAAATATAGATATTTTTATTTTCTAAAATTATATAAATAAAACTATTCACAATATTTATGATTATAAGTATAAAACTATATATGTCTATATACACACACAAGCAAATTAACTGATATTTATTTGTGTAATTAAATATATTATCAGTAATAGCTATTATAATTTTACCAAACATTCAGGTCTATGTGATTTAGTTGTTCATACTAACTGATAGCTGATAGCTATTGTAAATAGTTGATAACTGATGGATGATAGCTAATAAAAATGGACCGTTTAGTAAAATATTATCAGTTCTTGATATTAGTATGTTAAATGACCATTAAGAGTATACTTTATTTTTAAATATAATTTGATACATTTATAATAATAATTTTTAATTTTGTAAATAATTTAAATATAGTATATATTAATAAATAATAATTTATATATTATTAAAATTATTATTAGAAACTATTTAGAAATTTAACTCTAAAATATAAATTTTATTAACACGATTTTTTAAAAAATTATAGATATAAATTTGTAAATTATTTAATTGCTAATTATAATTTAAAATAACATATATTTTATTATGAATTATAAATAACTAGTTATATGCATTTAATTTGAAAATATTTATTTTTTATTAATTATTTATAATAGAGATAATATAGTACAAATAAAAAATAAATTTAAGTCAGCTAATTGTTAATAAAAAAAAATTCAAAATAGTGTCGATTAAATTCGTAACTGTTTTGGATAAAAACAGTTATCAAATTTTAAAATTTTATCGAACACTTGAAACTTAACTGTTTGATAAGAAATCTCTATCTGCAAGTTGGATCAGCTAAACTAAACATTCTCTCAGTATCGATTAACTATCACCTATCAACAATAATTTACTTAATCAGTCCTTAAGTAATTTGACATTTTTATTAATAAAAAAATACATAAAAATCCAATATTAACTTTTGTTTCATATATTTGAGAGTTCATTTGACTGTTTGTCCATTTTATCAATTACTAGATTTTAAAAAAATCAACTTTATTCCACATTAAATAATTAACAATTTTATCATTTAATAATTTACAATAATAGTTATTATTAATCATTCAAAAGATATTTAGATGATAATAAATTCAGTAATGAACTTATACTTTTGTTTATATTAGGGATAACAACACTGTTAGTCCTATAAATTATATCATTTTTTCAATTAAATTCTACAAAAAATATTTTTTACAATTAAGTTCTATGAATTTTAAAAAGACTTTCCGTTAATTCTATCTGTCAGTTAAAGCAACTTTCCGTAAGTCAACCCTCAAAATTAAATTTTTTTTTTTTTTACATTTCAGTCCTAAAACTATAAAAACTTATCATTTTTGATACTTTAAATAAATTTATATTTTTATTTATTTATTTATAACTTATTCTATTATTAAACTTTTATAATAACTATATAACTCACTAAAATAATTTCAAGAAAATATAAAATTAAAAATATTTTTCTTAAATTATTACTTTACTAACAATGATAAATAAAATTAATTTGATTATTTTTAATTATTTTTAAATATAAATTTTAATTAATATATCTTAAATGAATAAATATTTTTATGCTTGAATAAACTTAATTAGTTTTGTCAATATTATAATTTGTTTTTAGATTTTAACTAAATTTCAAACTCAATTGTATTTCAATTAGAAAACTTTAAAAAATAATCTTTAAATTAGGTTATTTTGCAATAAATATTTACAAAATAACAAAATTTAATTAAGAATTTTATTTTTATTATAAAATATAATTAATTTAATATAAAATTAAAACTTTTTATTATATTTTATCTTAAATTAATTACATTTTATTATAAAAGTTAGAATTATCAATTAAAATATGTTCACTTGTTTTATTGTTCAAATATTTATTATAAAATAGCCTAATTTAAAAATTAAGAATACTTAATTAGTTTTCTTTATCATTGTTAATACAACTAATAATTTAAGAAAAAATATATTATTAAATTTTATATTTTAAAATTATTTTAGTGAGTTATATAGTGATTATGAAAGTTAAATATAACAGAATAAGTAATAGATGAAAATAAAAATAAAAATTATTTAAAATATAAAAATAAAATTTTCAATAATTTTAGGACTAAAATGTAAAAAAAAAAAGTTTGATTTTGAGGGTTGACTAACGGAAAATTGTTTTAACTAACGGATAAGATTAATGGTTTTTAAAATTTATAGAACTTGATTATAAAATATTTTTTTTGTATGACTTAATTGAAAAAACGATATAATTTGTAGGACTAACAATATTGTTATCCCTTTACATTATTATCATATCATATCAAATTATTACTTTTCAGTCATTCGAAAAAAAAAAATGTTTACCAAAAAAATTAAAAGAAAAACTTAGATACAAGCAAATAGAAAAAGTTGAATTAAAGTTCCTGTAGAATAGCGTTAAAGAAGTTTTCAAATATAACCTACTAGCTTAAGTACAAAAAAACAAATTGGCTTATAGTTTTACTCTTTTTCAATTTTAAATATGAATTATTTTTTTATAATAATTTAATACGTGTGATTTTCACAGTCAGCAATTTTCACTATATTTATTTCTGATAGTTTTGTGATCGAAAAATATCAGAAAATAAAAATTTTATTAATAATAGTGAAAGCTACATACTTTAATTTATCATAAAAAAATAACATGTACTTAAAATTAAAAAGTGAAAAATCATAAAATTATTCT
The DNA here is from genome assembly GCA_949673435.1 of Macaranga tanarius. Classification (NCBI taxonomy): domain Eukaryota; kingdom Viridiplantae; phylum Streptophyta; class Magnoliopsida; order Malpighiales; family Euphorbiaceae; genus Macaranga; species Macaranga tanarius. The sequence goes on from CATIWO010297663.1 coordinate 18,993, forward strand.
TTGCAGTGCTTATTTCTAATATATATATCAATTACTTGAGATGCATTATATTGGACCACTAAATTAGTAGCAAGTATCTTTATTATTTTATATTTGAAATATAAATGAACGATAAATATTTTATTTTATTATAACTACTTATGTTTGTCACTCATTTATTCACCATATAATACCTAAAATAATCAAGATTTTTTTAAGTCGTTTTTTTTTGGAAGATGTTTTCATTAAGAAAACTCAGAAGCAAAACAATAATAAAACTTTGCCTCCCTCTCTCCTTTTCTCTTTTCTTCTTACTTTTCATCTTTATTAGTAGAGAAAGGTGATTTTTGGCCTTTTTTAGCCTAAAATCACCTCTCTATACATCTTTTTTATCAATTAAATTCTAAAATAAGTGCATATTCCACATAAATATAGGTTTGTTATTGTTTGTTTTTATAGTTTCACTGTCTTATTGCGGCATTTGGTTTTTACCATCTTCTTATGGTGTTTTTTTTTTTTTTTTTGTGGGGGCAATTCAGACAAACAAAGCATATTCGATTCAACAGAGATATCAGATCCGATTATGGTCGTCAGTATATAGTAGCACTGGAGTCATAGGTATTCTAGTTATTATAGAATTTTTAAATGTATAGGCTTTGAGTCGATTTATTATGCTATTAACCTTAGAGATGTGAGTATTTCACAGTTTCATCCTTTAATGGTTTTTAGTGGATTTATATCAATATTTTTATCGATGTATTGTTGGTTTGTATGAATGAAATTATTGTTATTGTTAAAAAAAAAAAAACTCAGAAGTAATTCTTACAGCCGATAACCAATCTGAAGCAAAATCAAAATCTGAGCCAACTAGAGCCAAACTCACCTATCTCATATAAGATTACTTTGAATGTGACACCCTTCCCCACCGGTACCCACGTCAGACAGCCTCAACTCACAAGCTGTCTTATTCGGAGTGCTGGCGTAGAGAGGCATTACTTCTATATCGAAACTGATCTAACATAACATCCAATCACCAAGAATTAATAATCATATAGACAAAATATCATTCAATCCAAACATATAATATATGGCAAGAACCAACTAAACCCAATTGGTATGAAATATGTACATATATATACTTATATACATATATAGATAGTGCTCTACAGATGGGGGATATGGGAAAAACGGTTACCCAAATATATACAAATCAATATACTAAAATGAATGGTATAACCTTACAACCCTAGAAAAGTGGCATAACTAGCCCTAGGGAGTACTACCATATCTACACTCAAAAGGGCAGTTACATCCCTATCACATAACCCATATGGAAAAAAGAGAAAAGATGTAGAGTCTGGGAACGTCTATGGCCAAGTTAAAGAGACCCGAACACCTGAGGTAGTCTCGTGGGTAATGGAGATCGCCGTCAAGTAGCCATCTATAAAGTCTATCCTCTCCGTATGTGTATGATAGTCTAGCGCAATTGGCTCTAGTGAGACTCTGAATAAAAGGATGGCATCCACATCGTGGCGGATGAAGTACACTGTCTTAGTCTCTATACCATTAACTTCATACGTATGGGTCATCCAGCATACAACCATTCTATTTATACTATATACACTGCTAAGCTATGCTGAAAGGAAAATTTAAAATAAATGAGTGTTGAGTATTTTCACAAGAAAATACTTAGTGAGCAGACTGAACACTACGTAACTCCCAAAAGAAAATAATAGAGTGTGATACAAGTAACAAAAGGAATAATCATAAATTAACACTTTTCAAATAATATTTTTGATCAAACCACAATAAATAACAATTTAATTCAAATGATTCCAAATGGTATTAGATTAACTCATTTTACTACAAAAACATAAATATCATATAAGTTTTTCAGTAAAATTAACTAACTCTCAGAATCCAAGTTTTCTCAAACATTCAGCACATTAAATTAATTTTGCAAACTATTACGTTAATAAATATCTAATCAGGTTGCTGTCAATGTGGTGGGTAACAGTCAGCACATTGAAAGTTCAAATCAGGTATGCAAACCGGTTTAGAAAACCACTCGGATTAGCCACAAAGGATTTTATAAATCTCAAGCGTTGTCCCAAAGATAATAATAATAAGTCTCATACTCATATCCGTCAATACACTATGTACCCCAGGTACAGAAAATATCAATCTCACGTGAGCTGCTGTGTCTCGGACATAGTCTTATATCTCACAAAATCCTACTGTACCCCGGGTACAATTTTACTGCAACCTTTCCTTTTTAGTATATTCATATATTCATAAAATAATCACATTTCTAATGTAAACTATATTTCTTAATCAAACAAAACTTAATATAGTCATTATAATGTATATCTGAGCTAACAGTTAAACAAAACATCTCAAAATCACTGTTTGAATTACCGAAACATTATTTTTAAGCAGACGCGCCACCCCTACACTTACTGAGGCACCGCCCGTTTTGCTCTGAGTCACTGAGGCGCTGCCCTATTGATTATTAGGGCGTCGCCTTTGTGCTGTTAAGGCATCGATTCATGGGCCTCATTGGGCTAAAGTGTTGCCCCTATGGCCATGGTTTCAAATCGCGGTTGCGGTCACATGTAACAGTAACGGACCTATCACGATGATAACGTAACAGTAACGGTCTGTCGAGGTAAAATTTTTTTTTAAAAAAATTTCAAATATTTGAAATAAATAGAATTTGAAAGTGTTCATTTGAATATAAATATAAAATTATCTAATAATTATAACTACCATAAAAAATATATATATTATATTAGCTCATATAATCATCATATATATACAATACCATAAATGCATTAATTAATTTATGACTTCATATAAGAAGCAAACACACACTAATAGAAGTTTATAATATACTGCAAAATAAGAAAAAGAGTCTAAAAAATTATACATTTATAGTATTATTAGTAGTTTAGTGCCAGAAAGAGCGTCTATGGGGTATAAATTGAGTTGCACTCCTATCTTCATGATAGAAGAATGTAGTTCTTGAAGACCCAAATAAAGCATCCACAAAATTAGTTTGATCATTATCATCATCTTGGTGATGTAAAGGTTGAAATTGAGGCTGAGGTAGAGGCATAGACATAGATGGATATGGTCGAGGCTGAGGCAGAGATTGAGGCAGTCATAAATGGATATGGGTTATAATAGCTTGATTCAGAATTACTAACATCATAACCATATCCTTGTCCATAGTTAGTAGTGGAGTCAGAGCTATCACCATAATCATATCTATTATAATTGTCTCCAGACTCAGCACTTAGCATTGGATAAAAATTACCATGAGATTGATGATAAGTGTGGCCTATCAGAGGAGGAGGAGGAGAAGAAGTAGGATTATGGGTGGAGGCACCAACATCACCTTAAACAAAATAAACATCGCGATCATAAGGATAAGTTGATGATATATATGTTTCTCCACTTGTATTTGGTGGCCCACTATCATCATTACCATCAGTAGAATGACTACTATAATAATTGTCGTTGTCCTCACTATCAACACTATGACCACCGCCACCATTAGGACTTGATCTTGATATTCCACCACTAGGACTTTCACTTCTATATTGAGCTTGAGAAGTATTATCAACATTTTCTTCATCTATTCATGTATTGTCTTGTCTATCCAGTAATGAAGATTCTTTTTTTTCTATCCAAAAAGATAAAGGATCATCTTCTTCAAAAATATAATTCAAATTAATTGGATTATAACTTTTGTCTAATTCTTCTTAACTCTTTCTAGTAGCATTTCTAATTTTAAGCCTTATATTATAATGCACAAAAATAAGTGAATGCAACTTTTGATATCTCAACCTATTTTTTATCTTTGTATGTATCAATGAAAAAGTGCTCCAATTTATTTTACAAGACAGTAGCTTCCAAAGTAATGGTGGAGCCATAGAGGCAGATGCTATTGTTCATTTATGATTTTATTCTTCACTTCTTGTATAAGGGTTGCCCTGTTTTGGGAACTATATATCTTAGTTTGATATATATTTTTTTAAGAAAGTTTGATATAATTTTGGAGGATACAAAAAAATGTATTCATTCAATTAGAGGACAACATTATTATTTGCATTAGATGCTCTATGAATATTGTGGGATATACGAGTGGGTTATATAATTTTTTCATTGACTATATTTATTTGTTGTTTTTTTATAATTTAAACAATAATAAATAAGTTCAAATATATCATCATTGAAATTTTGACATATATTTTTCCATTTTAAATATTTATTTATTTTTTAATAATTTAGGTATGTATAAACTCAACTACATATATTTTTCAATCTAACAATGAAGTCATGATCTATTTTTAGTAGTCCGAATATTTTTTTCAGCAATATTTTAATATGGTATATATATAAATATTTAACAGTTTTTATTTTTTATTATGTTAATGTTTCGATGTACTTAGATCAGGTATTCAGGTTAAAAATTTGGCCATATTTATTTTTTTAATGTTTTGAATAAAAATATGAAAAAATTAGTCAAATAAATAATAATTGTAATTGTCACGTTATTTCATAGTGAATATCGGTCGATAACGGCCTTTAACTTTATATCGCGGTTGTCGTAGCCGTTATTTTTCAACTTTTTTTCACTGTTATTTATCAATGAAATTGGTCACGACACCCTCAAAAACCTAGAAATAACGGTCGTCGCATTACGTAACAGTCGTTATTTAAAACCATGCCTGTGGCTTGATGAGGCATCACCTCTAGAGCCTCAATGGCCTAAGGCACTGCCTTAATGTATAGAGGTGCCGCCTTACTGCACAATCACAACATCTAAATTTTCAAATTTGACAAATAGCAACGAAACAATATGATCAATCAGTGAATCGATAGAAAATAAAAGAAAATACAATGAATTTGATGAGAGGAATCCACTCACAGAGAATCATCGGCTCCTCTTTTTCTTCTGTGCTTCATCGTAAGTGGCTCAAACTTAAGAAAAATTTCTTGTTTTTGCTTATTTTTGGCGAAAATGGTACCACTTTCTGATTTGTTTGGCCATGGGAGGGGTGAGTCACCTCCTTCTTTCTCCCATGGCCAACACATCCCATTTCTATTTTTTTACTGATTAATGGCAGTTATAGCCATTTTACTACTTAATCCCTTAACTTATTTTATTTCAATTGCGTCCTTTATTCAAACTTAGTTTCTTTACAATTTAGTCCTACCTAAAAATAACATTAATTATTCGGGTACGGACCTAACATTGAAAGTAATCACTTTTCAGTCATGAATATATAACTCATCATACACTATGAGACTTCCATCAATGACTATCAGATAGTGAGCAAATGTTCCTAAAAACATAAAACTAAAGCTATCTTGCCTTGCCAAGAAAACCACTGCCCAAAAAAATTTTAAATATAACATTACAGCAAAAAGTAAAAAATAAAATTTTGTCCAGCAGCAGCTTTCGATCTTTAAGCCAGATTATTTGTATCAGTGAAAGGCAGTGGTAGATGGGGTGTTGGGACATGAACAAGTATGGCCTTCATTGTTCAGCCCTCCTCCCATTATGGGGATGATCTAGTAGGTTCCTTAAGGTAGAACTTCATCAACATCCAAGCTTTAAACCTAACTATCTGCTACCTCTTCCCTTGCAATTGAGATGTCTACATGAAGCATCAATTCACAACACAGATCCATCAAAATTATACTGAACTTTAAAAGTTGGTAAAACTAACTTAAATTGCCATTTTATTAGTAATTATAGCATGATTTCAACTTGATCAAAATTTTAAAAAAAGTTTGTATAGTACATATAAAAGTTTAGGTGAACTAACTCACTTTTAACTAAGTGAAACCCATTACCACATCTGATAACCAAAGCTAAATTCAAAATTGTGTTTTGATTAAATGTTCTTCTTAACCATATTTTTCCATTTTTTGTGATTCTTTCTTTCCTCTTTTTTTTGTCTTTTAATGTTCATTCTTCAACTTTTGTTAAATTCTTTCATTTATTTTATTGCACAAATAATAATAGCAAAGGTGAATATCAAGGGTAAATTTTTTATATTTAGATTTTATATCTAAATATATTTTGAAATCAAGTGATTTTTGCTGCCTTATTTTGGCTCAATTTTTGCTAATTGAAGTGCTCTTTATTTTTGTTTAGTTTCTTTATACAACATGATTAAATTGATGACTCTTTGCAGATAGAAAAACCAAAATAAGAGATGAAATAAGTGTAAACTTCAATTGTTTATTGATTTCCAATTCTAGGTTGGAAGGGATGTTTTGGTTCAAAGCATATAAGGAATGATCAATTCATATATAGGAGGAAATCTGAGATTTTTGGTTGAAATATTATGCAATAGACACAGATATGTACATTTGTATATGAATGTTTTATTGTTGGCTAAAAAGTTCAATTTTTTGTTAGAATTATCTATCCTCAACAAGATTCTACATTTCTTAATAAAAAGCCAACAATCTCTTAATCGCTCTTTAAAGGTAAGATTATGTGTAGATTGTGTTAGATTTTAAGTTATTTTTAGGTTGATTAGTGGTTAGAAATTTAGTTAATGGTGTTGGAATATGTTTTTTTATGTTTTTCTTATCTTTGGTAGGTAAAATGGTACTTAAAAGGATGTATAGCTGCTGTGATTGCAAGTTAAGGAGAACAAGATATTGAAGTGTACGCTGCTGCTGTGATTGCAGGTAAGGCTATGATTGTAAGTTTGGAAGAGTGGAATTTTATGCTGATGCTGCTACAATCAAAGCCTTGCCTGCGATTGCAGGTTCTGATAATAAGAAGATACTGCTGCGATCATAAATTGAGCTACGATCATAGGTTGCTTAATTCCTACAACCGAATTGATTTTAAAGAGGAAGTGTTTGGTTAGAACTCTAAGGGCAATTCAAAGGGCTATAAAAAGGAGACTAAATACCTATTTTAGGAGATTTAGAGACTCTTTTGGAGGCACAAAAAACCTAAAAATTGAGTAAGAGCAAGGGAGTTAAAGATTGAGAGAAAGAGATCATCGTATTTTGTTTTATTATTTTCTTCTTCTTTTTCCTTGTAATTTATTTTATAGGTTTAACTTGTGTATTCATTGGATTTTATTTCATTATATTATACTAAGTTTTTCTTTGTCATGAATTGATGATTCAAATATGATATAGGTTATTTTACATTTAATGAATTTATTAGTTCTTTGAATATTATATTTATTGTGTTTAATGCTTGTTATTACTTGATCACCAATAGCTTATTCTTATCTAGGGTTATATATTGAGAAATTATAATTCTAATTGAACTATAAACATAAATTCATTTTGCTTATTATTAGAGATAATAAAAGTTGAGTGAATTCCCATTGAAGTTGAGCTTAATGATTTATAAATTTTATATTTAGGTATTCATATTTGTAAAGAGAATTGATACCTTATAACCTTAATTGGTAATTATGAATATAGTTTATTAATTCTTGAGAACTATTAACTAATTTTAGGAAAATTTAGGATATGCATTATTAATGGATTCGTTATGTATGATTGATTAGTGATTGTGAGGTAATTTGATCCCTAATAGATTCGATCATCGATAGTTTGCATTTTATTTTCTAATTTGATTCTATTTATATTCGTTTTGTTTACATTAATTTTTGGTTAATTAATAGAAATTTGAATTCAAAACTTTAAACAAATTGAAGTAAGATTGATAGGTGGATAGATTAAAGATCTTCAATGGAATGATCTTTTCTATACTAGCTATTTAATTTTGTGCACTTGGATTTACAATAACAAGTTTTGGCGTCGTTGCTAGGGACTGTTAATCTAACATCATAGTTGGTCTTATTTCTTTTGGATTAAGGCACCAATTTTTTATTTTTATTTTTATTTTTTTGTTATTTTCTTTTTATAGGAGTTATTTTTTGGTGTATGCATAATACCTGAAGATTAGGAATTGAACCACTCTTATACATTCTAGATCTTACCAAGTTTGAGATAGCAAGTTGAAAGCATTCTAAAGGAGGGTCGAGCATGATGGCAAAAGATAGAGCTGACACAATAATCCTTTTAGACACATTTGTGTCGGGTTTAAGAGGGATACAAAAGAGTATTGCTGGGCCGAATATTAATGCCAACAATTTTGAGATCAAGTTGGCCTTACTATAAATGATTCAATCGAGTGTCCAATTATATGGCTTGGCTAACAAAGACCTAAATGACCATATTGTAAACATTTTGGAGATCTGTGACATGCTTAACTACAATGGAGTTTCTAATGATGCATTTCAGTTAAGGCTATTTCCTTTTACATGACAAAGCTAGGGTGTGGTTGAAATCCTAAGCTCTAGGTTCTTTCACAAATTGGGATGATCTTGCCAAGTCTTTTCTAGAGAAGTATTTTCCTATAACACCTACCCTTTAGTATACGTATTTATAATGTATGTATTGTATTTTATACTTAATAGATAGTAGACTCTATTTAAGTTGAGTATATGCATGTGTAGTAGAGAAGGACTAAATTGTAAGGAAAGATGAGGAGTAGAATATCATATTAGAAAGTTGTGGGCTAGTATGTAGTTTATCCCATTCATTAAGGAGTTAAATAGGTATTATGGTGATATATATCATAATTATCTAGATATTATTATTATTGTTATTAGTATTATTATATTGATATTTTGGTGATAATTATATAAGTAATTATTGAAGGAAGACTTTAGGAGGCCATTTGGAGGCTTTTGATTGGAGGGTTGTATATGTGTGTGTATGAGTAGGAAGAGTTTGTATAGATTTTAGAAGGTGGAAGAAGAGGGTTTTTCTTGATAGTTTTTAGAGAGTTCTTGATCGTATTCAAGCTAGCAATTGGGAGGCATTAGAAGTCTTATATCCATTGGAGTCTTTATTTGGTAAGCTTTATATGTATTGTGTTGATTTAAGTTGAGTTGATTGTTGTCAACTTCGAATTCTGCCTCCTCTATTTTTAGTCCTATTATTTTGGCCATAACTTGAGCTACCGAGCTCTGATTTGAGCATAATTAGACTTCCTAAAAACTTTAAAGAGTCCTCTAAAATGTTTATGTTTTGTGCTTAAACTGAATCTACTATTAAGAGGGTCAAATAAGGCCAGATATTTTATTGCTCATGCTAATGCCCTGTTCTACCCGAATGGATTCAAAAATCCATAATTAATTCTTTACATGTGTTAATAGTATGATTTAAGTTGGAAATTAAAATAGACTCATATATGTAGAGTTTGTATAAATTTAGTGATTATTGGATGTGTCTATAATTTTTAAGAGCATAATAAACTTCATGAATCAAACATGACAGTAGTAGCATATAGGTTGGTTTGTGAATTTTCTAGTGTGTTGGTTATATGGTGATATATAGAGTGTTAGAACTCTAAATGGAGCAAGGTTTAATGCTCTGGAAACTTTACAGAGTTCTCTATAACTTTTGTGTTTTGACCCTTAGTTGATTTTCCTGTTAAGGTTGTCTGGCAGGGCTCAACATTTTTTTACTCTTGCTATCAGCCTTGTTTTGCCGATTTTAATAAAAAATCCATAATAAATTACATACATGTTAAAATTGAGCAATTCCACTTGGAATTGGAATTACATTTATATGACTAGCTTCAGTATTATTTTCATAGTCATTGGACTTGTGTGTGAATTATTTGGATACATTGAACCTTGAGCATGAAGTTTCATTTAAGTGCAAGTGTCATGTTACTTTGTGTATTGATGTATGATTATATGTAAGCATTGACAAGGGTAGAGGAGATACCAATCACTAGGAGAAGCTTGGCTTTTAAAAGAGTTGAAAGCACTTGAGGTAAGTAGTATTAATATAATGAATAAGGTGCAAAGATAGGTAATATTGTTAATTGAAAACTTGTTATAAATTTATATTGATAACGAATGAAATGTATGAATTATAATTATTATCACATGTGGGTGATTGAGAATGAAAAGATGAGTATGTTTGATGAATTAAGAATATTGAGTTATGTTTGGTAATGTGATAAAATTATGGTATATTACATGTGCTTAAAATTGGCATACTAAAGTGAAGTTGATATATGTGATAGCATTGAATTATGGTTACATGTGTAGTTGTATTATAAACTTGAGTTTGATCCATTGAGTATAATAATGCTATATTGTGAGTAAATATGGATGTGATGATATCAATTGGTTTTGTGACCATCGATTATGAGAAATGTGATATCGATTGGCTTTGTGACCATCGATTATGAGAAATGTGATATCGATTGGCTTTATGATCATCGATTATGAGAAATGTGAAGTCAATTGGCTTTGTGACCATCGATTATAAGAAATGTGATATTGATTGGCTCTATGACCACCGACTATGAGAAATGTAATGTCGATTGGCTTTGTGACCATCGACTACGAGAAATGTGATATCGATTGGCTTTGTGACCATCGACTAGGAGAAATATGATATCGATTGGCTTTGTGACCATTGACTATGAGAAATGTAATGTCGATTGGATTTGTGACCATCGACTATAAGAAATATAATGTCGATTGGCTTTATGACCATCGACTATAAGAATTATATTGTCGATTGGCTTTGTGACCATCGACTATGTGAAATGTGATATAATATCATATTGACAATATTAAGTAATATGGAATGTGAACTCATAGAAAAGAGTATAATTATGAAAATGGGAAGAGTTGATTGTAAGTGATTATTAATATAATACTTATATATATATATATTGATTCTTATGTGATTATAGTTGTTGACTATGTTGGTTTGGGTAAGCCATTTATTATGGCAAGGATGATATATATATGTATATATAGTTTATGAGAATATGGAATGGTTGATTGTGAAAGTGTAGTAGTGAAATATGAATGATGGCTAATTATGTTGAATTGTGCAAGCCATTTGATGTGGCATGGATGGACATGGATTATTGTCTTATGATTTAGTATGTTGATTGGAATTAATGTAAAATAAGATATGGTTGTAAGATGTTATTGATATATATATATATATGTGTGTGTGTGTGTGTGTGTGTCTGTGTGTGTGTGTGTGTGTGTGTGTGTGGATATTCAATGAAATGGTTGAGGATTAATTGGAATATTGTGAATTATTGTATATGTTGCATCAACAAATGGGTTTTTGGTGTATGTGTATCTCTTGGTGATGTTTTGAATGCTATACAAGTTGTTAGACATGGCCTTGTGATGTTAAAACACTATCATGCATAATTATGCTATCAAATTTAGGACCTTAGGCATGGCCATGTGCCTTTTTGGCATGGTTGTGCACATTCAGTATGAAAATAGTGGAATTAAGCACGGCCGTATACCATTTTGACATGGCCGTGTGAATTCAGGGAGCACGGCCGTGTGTGCCAGAGGTAGAAATACACGCCTTAGGCACAGCCGTGTGCAATTTCTACATTACAGTAGGCAGCTTTTATTCTAAATTTTGATAGTTTGATGTGTAGTAAGGTATTTATATATTTTTTTAGTTAGTTCTTGAGAAGTACTATATGTGATGCAGATCAGATTGCTTACAAATTTATGGAGAAATTTGAAAATTTGCGGTAGTGGCAATTTCGTAATTACGGGCAACTTTGGAGTTTCGAATTTTTGTGTTTTTAAAGTCCAGTTTCATTGGAAACGGGCCAAGGATTCAAAAACACTAGCTTTGCTTGTGATGTCCTATGGATTTTGTCCAAAATCCATCGTTTAGGCCTTCAAATTTGTGTTTTAGTGTTTTTTGGACTTTTTCGTAATTTTCTTTTATTATTTTAATTAGGTTTAGGGTTTTCTATTTAAGGATTTTTATGTT
>CATIWO010297681.1:0-10734 GCA_949673435.1 Macaranga tanarius
AAATCTTACGTCACAGTTCGATCCACCCATCACATGAGTATCCACGTATCTATTCTGATATCTCATATCAAGTAGTATGAGACTCACTACCTCCCACTATCGATATCACATATCGATCAAGGAAAATAGATAGAGGTGATAATCTATGGATTAATACTACCCATGTATTAATCCTATGACTATGAACTTTTATAGTACAAGTACTAAATAAGTTTGTCACTCATATTATCAACTCTTGATAATAAACTTATCTAACATTGTACTAAGGGTAAATATTCAAATAAAAAAACACTTTGATCCAAATGAATATATCATTGCCATGGGGATAAATATACAATGTCTATATACATGAATGGCCATAGGGCACATCTACACTAACAATTGTACCTATTAGGAGTAAATGGATCTTCAAGAGAAAGATTAGTGAAGATGGGAAGGTAGAGACTTTCGAAGCTAGACTTGTAGCGAAAGGGTTTAGCCAAAGGCAAGGGGTTGACTATGAGGAGACCTTCTCATCGGTAGCCATGCTTAAATTCATTTGGATTCTCCTCACTATTGCCGCACACTATGATTATGAGGTTTCGCATATAGATGTCAAAACCACCTTCCTTAATGAATATGTTGAGGAAGATATTTTCTTGGAACAAGCCAAGGGTTTTGAATTTGAGAAAAGCTCAAAAGTGTGCAAGGTTCAAAGATCTATCTGTAGTTTCAAACAAGATTTAAGGAGTTAGAATCATCATTTTGATAAGGCTATATGTTCTTATAGTTTCATTAAGAACGAGGATGAGCCATGTGTTTACAAGAAGGTTAGTGGGAGCCAACTCACTTTCCTAGTCTTGTGTATTGATGACATACTTCTCATTGGGAATGACAAAAGTATGATGCCTTTTATGAATGTCTGGCTATCTAAGACCTTCTTAATCAAAGACTTAGGAGAGGCTACCTATATTCTCAGGATTTTAGTCTATAGAAATAGATCGAAGAGAATGATAGGTTTATCTCAAAGTCTTTACTTGGAAAAGGTGTTGAAGAGGTTCAACATTCTTAATTCCAAGAGGGGATTGTTACCATTTAGGCATGGTGTCCACCTCTCCAAGATGATGTCTCCCAAAACATCTGTGGAAATGGCAGAGATGACCAAGGTTTCTTATGCTTCAGCTTTAGGAAGCCTAATGTATGCTATGTTATGTATTAGGCCAGACATTGCCTATGCTGCTAGTGTGACTAGCAGGTTTTAATCCAACCCAGGCTTGGAGCATTGGGTGGCAGTTAAGGCTATCCTTAAGTACTTGAGAAGGACTAAGGATTTAGTCTTGACTAATAGAGGAGGTGACTTACAGCCTATGGGTTTCATAGATTCTGAGTTTCAGTCAGATGCGGATAATAAAAAGTCTATCTCTAGTTTGTCTTTATCTATAATAGAGGTGCAGTGAGCTGAAAGAGTTCCAAGCAAAGTATCACTGCTGATTCCACTACAAAGGCCAAGTACAAAGCCACATCAGATGCTGCTATGGAAGCTATTTGGATTTAGAAGTCCATTACTGAACTAGGTGTTGTTTCTTCCATTGATTCGGTAGTCCCCCTCTTCTGCAATAACAATGGAGCCATAGTTTTGGCAAAGGAATAGAGGTCTCACCTGAAATCCAAACATGTAGAAAGGTGCTATCACATTATCAGGGAACTTATTGGAAAGGGTGATGTGCTTATGCAGAAGGTGGCTTCAGCTGATAATGTTGTTAATCCACTCACTAAGGCACTTACTCAGCTACAGTTAGACCACCATTTTAAGAAGATGAGTCTTAGATACTATAGAGAATGGAACTAGTACAAGTATGAGATTGTTAGTATAGATGTGCCCTAGGGCTATTATTATACGTAGGCATTATATATTTATCTGTATGGTAATATAATATTCATTTAAATTAAGTCTTAAGTTTATTTGAAAATTTATCCTTAGTATTATGTTGAATGAGTTTATTATCAAGAGTTGATAATATGAGTGACAAACTCATTTGGAACATATGCTATAAATGTTCATAATTGTTGGATTAATATAAGGGTAGTATTAATTCTTAGACTATCACCTCTGTGTATTTTCCTTGATTGGTATGTGATATCGATAGTGAGAGGTAGTGAGTCTCATGCTACTTGATATGAGATATCAGAATAGACACGTGGATAATCATGTTATGGGTGGATCAAACATGTGACATAAGATTTGTGATTATATGGATATTCACTTTGGTCAACAATCACAATCTTGGATATAATGGTGCATATGGTCCTTTGACCTGAGGCGACATGATATCTACATATGGTTGGTTAGAGTTTGTTACCGCTTACATACTTATGCTAGCCACGCATAGGTTGATAGTGTGCAAAATAGCATGGTAATTTAGCATCATTTTGTTGCCTTTTTATTTAATTTTCATTTGCATTGTGCTTAGATTATTATGTTATTATTGTTACTTGTGTGTTTGTATGTGCTTTTATGTTATTTATATGATTTGTAGGTTCTTTTGGTCTAATCTCAAGTTTGAAGTTGCTTTGGAGTGCATTGGCATGAAGTTTGGTGTTCAAAAAGTCAAAGGAAGCCATTCAGAAGGCGTGCTGACTCGTGACAACAAGCAGCTGTACCAACTCGCCCATTCGTACCATCCACTGGTGCCAACTCAAGCCTTGCCTTCTAGCCATATATCGAGTTGTCCACCTATGCTGAGTCAAAATAGAGGGCAGGCGTGCCGACTTACACCCGACTCGGCACAGTGTGCCGAGTAGTTTATGCACCTTTTCTTTACAACCTTTCAAATTTAACCCCTCTTCAAAAGTGTACGAATTGGGATGTCTATGAGGCCTATAAATTCATGTATTGACATCATTTTAGACATAATTACATATCAAAAAACACTTTATTATTTTGTTTAAATTATTATCTTTGTTTAGTTAGTATTATTAGTGCAATTCAAAGTATCAGAAGACGATCATTCAAGCAAGTCAAGGATACATCAAGAAGGCTATCTACATTGAAGTTCTATCTTTCTCTCTATTAGTACTTGATTTTTATTATAACTTTTTATTGTTGTTTTATGTTTAATATGTACCTTGGCTAAGCCAATGTTTGTTAGAATTGCAAGGAAGAATAAATCAATGAACTACATCTTTTATTTTATATTATATGAATGATTTGATTTTAATTGTGAGTTTGAATGTGTTGTGTATGATTGGCCACTATATATGACTTATTAATCAATTTTTTTGCAATAAGAGTTGGTGCATTTTGGTGGAAATACAATTAAATTCATTAAAGGTTATGAAATTAGAGATAAGGATTTCTGTTTAAAGGATTAAAAATTATAAACCTTGCATGGTAATTAAATGGATTTTGTTTGTCTCTGCAATGTCATGAGGGTGCTTGTAGACTCTAAATGAAATTACCCTTAATTGATAATGAGAGTTGCTCTTAAGGACTTTAGGTTTAATTGATAATGAGAATTGCTTCTAGAACTTATACCATGTTTTCTAATCATAGCATGTAATTATTTGTTTATTTCTTATAGTTCTTGATAAATTCTGAATTATAGTTCTAATGAACCCTACTTGAACTTGATATTAGAATAATTAGATTAATTAGCATAGTTAGTAATTATTTAGAATAGTTAGAATAAATTAACATTTTCACCATTATTGTTTACCTATCCCTCTAACTATCTATCCGGTTAATATAAAATCACTCCAAATTCCCGAGTGTTCGACACCCTACTTACTCTATATTTAGTTTTAGAGACTAGGGTATTATATTTGACCCACATCAAATTTTTATGCCGTTGCCAGGGAATTTGTATAGGATTTTTATTAACTTAGGGTAGAGAAAGGTTATTTTAGGCCTTTATTTTATTTTTATTATTTTTAATTTTATAAGATTTTGTTTCGTTGATTGTTTGATTTTGATTCTTCTCATAATGAGACTTAGTAGAAGTGCTAGTGATATTTTGCATTTTGATCCCAAAATTGAGCTAACTTTACGTGCTTTGCATAGGGAACAAAGGCAAAGAAGAGTGAATCAATACAATTTGGACACTATGATAGAACCGGAGAGATGTACTTTGGGCGATTTTGCTTAGCCCGATATAATGGGTAATTTTGGATGAATTATAGCTCCATCTATAGCCAACAATAACTTTGAAATTAAACTAAGCATCATACAAATGGTGCAAAACAATTAGTTTGGAGGTCTACAAGAAGAGGATCCATATGCTCATATATTGACTTTTCTCAATGTGTGTGCTACCTTCAAGATTAATGGAGTGACAGATGATGTAATAAGGCTTAGGCTTTTCCCATTTTCAATCAAGGAAAAGGCACAACTTTGGCTTACTAGTTTTCCTAGTGAATCAATCACAGCTTGGGACCAATTGAAGCAAGCATTTCTTCACAAGTACTTTCCACTACAAAAGATCGCCAAGTTTAGCAATGAGATTACCACTTTCAAGCAAAATGGAAGTGAGACAATCTATGTGGGTTGGGAGATATTTAAGGAGCTTCGAAGGCAATGCCAACATCATGGCTTGCCCGATTGGATGATCCCTCAAATTTTCTACAATGGGTTGATGGATGAGAATAGAAATATTGTCAATGTAGCCTCTAGTGGGAAATGGATGGATAAAATGGCTAAGGAGGCTGTTATTCTACTTGAAGAGCTTGCATCTCAAGGATACATAGGTGATGAGCCAATAATGGCAAAAGCAAGAGGAGTTTTGGAGCTTGACACTATTAACTTATTGAGTGCTAAGGTAGATGCTCTCACCAAGTTGGTAAGTACATCTCAAGTTAATTTTATTGATAATGCTAATGTTGCTTGTGAGCTTTGTGGAGGATCTTATTCATATTCTTAATTCAATATGACTTCTAATGCTAATGAGGATATGATTTTTATGTAAGGAGCTTTTAACCAAATAGGGGGAATGAATTCTAACACATATAACCCTCAATAGAGAAACCATCCCAAATTTTCTTGGTCAAATCCATCCTCTCAACTAAACCTCCATTTAACCAAAATTTTTCCAAACCATAAAATCTACCCAGTTTTCCTATGAAACCAACTCATCCTTCTTTTAATCCATAACCACCACCAAAGTCTAACTTGGAAGGTCTTATAGAGCAATTCATAAACCAACAATCAACCACCAACAAATAACATGAGGACCAATTCAAGCAACTCAATCTAAGAATTGATCAACTTATTTCCCAAAATAGAATCTTTGAAAACTAAATTGTTCAACAAGCCTTTTCAACCCCTCAACCTTTAGGAAGATTACCTAGTCAACTTGAATTTTAGCCTAAGGAATCTTGTCAAGTCAAAAACTTGAGAAGTGGTAAGGAAGTTGGAGGTGCTTCATTAAGTAAGAAGAAGATGGTGAATAAGGATGATGATGAGGGTGTGGTGGATTCAAAAGTTGATGATGGTGTGAAGGATAAAAAGGATGATAAGTGTGTGGTGGAAGAGAAGAATAATCATTAAGAACTAAGTAAGAAAGGTGAGCCAAAGATTGACCTTAGAACCTTACCTTTCCCACAATGGTTTATAAAGCGCAATCTTAACAAGCAATTTGGTACTTTTCTTGATCATATAAAAGACATAACCATTACCAAATCTTTTATGGATACCATTAGAGATATGCCCTACTGGGGTAAATTTTTAAAGGACATTGTTAATCATAAGGGTAAGATGGAAGAGTATGGGCTACTTTCATTTGTTGAAGAGTCTAAGGCAATGTTCGTTAGGACTCCACCAAAACACAAAGATCTAGGTTTATTTACTATTCTTTGTAGGATTGGTGATATTGCATTTAATAAAGCTTTATGTGATATAGGTGCAAGTGTAAGTTTAATGCCTTATTCCATTTATGAGAAGATAGATGTAGGTGATTTGAAGCCTACTACCATATGTCTTTCTATGGCAGATAAATCTATTAAATATCAACTCGGTGTGCTTGATAATGTACCCACCAAAGTGGGTAAGTTTATTATTCCTGTAGATTTTATAGTGATGGACATGGAGGAGGACCCCTAAATTCCTATATTATTGGGGAGGCCATTTTTGGTGACTGCGATGGTGGTCATTGACAGGAAAAATTGCAAAATTAAGGTGGAAGTGAATGATGAGTGTTAGTATAGATGTGCCCTAGGGCCATTATTGTATGTAGACATTGTATATTTACCCTTATCGCAATAAAATATTCATTTAGATTAAAGTATTTTTTATTTAAATATTTACCATTAGTATAATGTTAGATAAGTTTATTATTAAGAGTTAATAATATGAGTGACAAACTTATTTAGTATATGTACTATAAATGTTCATAGTCGTTGGATTAATATATGGTAGTATTAATCCCTAGACTATCACCTCTATATATTTTCATCGGTATGTGATATCGATAGTGGGAGGTAGTGAGTCTCATACTACTTGATATGGGATATCATAATAGATAAGTGGATAATCATGTGATGAGTGGATCGAACTGTGATGTAAGATTTGTGTTTGCATGGATATTCACTTAAGTCAACAATCACAATCTTGGACATAATGGTTCATATGGTCCTTTGACCTGAGGCGACACCGTCATCCACATATGGTTGGTTAGAGTTTATTACCGCTTACATACCTATGCTAGCCATGTGCGGGCATATGGCGTGTGGTGGCTCTAGTTGATTATATGTAGGGATGAGTGATCAGCCAAGATGGAATTCATTTCCTCGAGTGAACTAGGATAAGATCCTATGCTATCTAAGTTATTCTTGATAAATAAATACCTGGCCAGGTTAAACTCGACTTACCCGAAAAGAGTTTCGGTGCTAGAAAAGAGTTTATAGTAGTAGTCGTGTTTTATCAAGAATTGAACTTAAGATGAGGTCATATGATTAAGGCAATTAGAGTTTGACTAAACTGTAACTCTAGCCAATATCGGGATCTTGTAATAAAGTGATATTTAGTGCACGGGTTCTGTGGTTCTTTTGGATCTACATAAAGCATTCATTTCTATTTGGGTAGTCGTGATAATTATGTTAGGGGTCACTCACGATTTATGGGAACTAAATATGATTAATTAGGATTTTCACATTTAGTATGGAAAGGTGTTTCCATGATATTAAGTGTTGATATTATTTCCCATTGCCATTTAGACTTGAACCTAGTAAGTCACACACATAAAGGTTACACTTGTGGAGATTTATATTAATTTGATTATTGATTAAAGAGTTTAATTAATTAATTAAATTAATTGAATTGGATTTACGCGTATGCGGGGATATAGCATATCCCGAAATCTAAATTCATAGATTGGGACTTAAGAGCAATTAAATAAATATTAATTTGGACTTGATTTAGTATGTGATATTAAGTTTAAGGACTATATTAATATTTGCCTCCTAATGGATATCTATATGGTCCATGGGATGGACCTTATATGTTGATATAATAGACTTGTGCATGGGCTTTACTTAAAGAGTTTAAATAAGCCCAAGTGTTATATATTGGTATAGAGTGGGCTTTCTCTAAGTGTAGAAAAGCTTATATGACCATAACCGTATCCCAACTCATTAAGGGTTAATGAAGTCAAAGGTTAAGGTTATCCATGTAACCGAACACAACCCACTCACTTGCAAAACAAAGCCATGCACATAAATTGAGTGTGAGACACTCAATATATCAAATGCATGTGACTTGAGTATGGGACACTCAAGTTATTATTGTTATTATAATATTGGATTTGTTTAAGTTAGTGGAGAGTGTAGAGACAACACTCTAACTCCTAATGCATGTGACTTGAGTGTGTGACACTCAAGTCATAACTATTATTATATTATTTTTATATTAGTGGTTAGTGGAGTTTGTAGAGACAACCGAGACAATAACTCCATTTGCACAATTGAGAGCATTTTAATATTCTTAAAAAAGAGAGAAAAGGTTAGAGAGTGTCTTCTTACTTCTTTTTCTTCAAGTGTAGAGAATACCATTATACACAAGTGTTGTGTGCTTTCAAGCTTAGACCATTATTGTATAAGAGTTGTACAAGTACTACACCATCATCCATTAGAGGTTGCTTACTTATTCCATACATCATAGCTTGGTGAAGTTCTTGCAAGCACCTTGGGTCTAGAGGAGAGGCTTGTGGCTAGAGCATCACCATCCTTGGTTATTTTCCTTGTGCAATCCATGTGTATCAAGCTAGAGGGTTCACATTTGGGGAGCTTAGAGCTTGTAGATCAACCTCAACTAAAGATTGTCAAGCATCCTACTAGCTAGTAGTTTTGTAAGTGTTACTAAAACCTTAGTTGCTAAGTCTTGTGTTGTGAATGCATGACTTGGTTGATTGTTGATTAAATATTATCCTTGATGCATGTTTAGCTATATAAGAGTGCATATGATATGATCTATGGGCATGGAAGTATTTTTTGTTTAATGCAAATGTTGCATGCAATCAAATTTTTAAAATTCCGCACTTTTGATTGTTACACTATCACACTTTTCTTTAGCACCAAACTTATTTCAGCCCGCCTAAGACTCCAATGCAAGCTTCGAGCTAAGTCTAATCAAGTCTTGAAAATATTCAATGTAAAGGGGTGAGCTTGCAACTTAATAAGCAACCACTAATACAATTTTACACATATAGCAACTCATAAGAAATGAATTGATTTTATATAATGTCCAGTATGTAAGACATATTCTTAAGGTAATAAAATAATCTTTTAATCCTTTACTAAGTCCTCATATAATCGGCATGAAGTTGTAATACCATTGGCACTACATTGAGTGCGTACGGGAGTCCAAATGAAGAAGATGCAAGTAAGGAGTAACTACTCGGCCCATCATGCCAAGTTGAGTTCGAGTCAGCACGCCGTGCCTCTATCATGACTCGGCATGTCGGCATGAGTGGGCATACTATGCCTCTATCACGACTTGGCACGCCAGCATGAGTCGGCATGTGCTTTTCTTTCCTTCCTTTGACATTTTTATACACTAAACCTAATTTTAATGCACTCCAATGCCACTCTCTACTTGAATATAACTCAATTCAAGCTTAAAAACATTTCATAAACATACTAAATATCACTAATTCATTCATCACACATAATTCTCAATCATTCATACTTTA
Organism: Macaranga tanarius; assembly: GCA_949673435.1. Classification (NCBI taxonomy): domain Eukaryota; kingdom Viridiplantae; phylum Streptophyta; class Magnoliopsida; order Malpighiales; family Euphorbiaceae; genus Macaranga; species Macaranga tanarius. Next base: position 9,159 of record CATIWO010297681.1, read on the forward strand.
AAACATTAATATTCAACATTTCATAAGTAGAACCACCCATTCACATATTTCACCTCATTCAAGAGCATATATTCAAAGTATGTACATTTTAATACAACAGTTAGTATCCGGCCAGACATTTCCTCACACATTTACCTCACAGTTAGCCTCAGTGGCTATATTTCTCATAATTTCAATATCAATCTAATGGCCATTTAGTGAGACTATCCATCCGGCACAGTCTCACTATCTCATATATAATTTATGGGTAGCTATACGCCCAACTCAGCTTGCCCATCTCACAATCACAATCTCATTTATATAGCCATTTAGTGAGACTATCTGCTCGGCTCAGTCTTCTCACATATCAATCAGGGGTAGCTATATGCCCAGCTCAGCTTACCCATCTCACAATCACAACATCCTCATATTCCTCACATGTTTCACCTTCTTGTGAAGTATAATATAGCATAACATAGTATAATTCAATGCAATTGCATCTTAACAAGTCATTATCAATAATTCACTAACATTTCATCCATGCTCACATTCATAGCATAACACAATATAATTCTATGTAATTGCATCTTAACAAGTTATTATCACAATATTTCACCAATATTCCTTCCATGATTACTAATCCATTTCTCATAGTCATAACATCAACATACACAATTATAAATGGAAAATATACAGATCATATACCTAATATATACCAAAAGTATACAAACCATATACCAACAATATACCACAATTGATGTGGGTCAAATTAAATTACCTTAGTCTCTAAGACTAAGTATAGAGTGAGTAGGGTGTCAAACACTGGGAATTTATGTACTTTATATTAACCGAATAGGTACTAAGATGGATGGACAAAATATTAATAATGAAAATTGATGGATTATTCTAATTAATTACTAATCTAATTATTCTAAATATCAAGTTAAATAGGGTTTATTAGAACTACAAGTAGGAATTTACTAAGAATTACAAAATAAACAAATAGTTACGTGAAATAATTATAAACATGGTATAAGGCATAAATGCAACTCTCATTGTCATATATACTTAAAGTCCTTAAATGCAACTCTCATTGTCAATTAAGGGTAATTCATTTAGAGTCTACAAGTATTCTCATGTCATTGTAGAGATAAATATAATCCATAATATTACCACATAGGGTTTATAATTTTTCTTTAAAAGGAAACCCTTGTCTCCAAGTGATTTCATTGCCTTTAGAGAATTCAATTATATATCCATCAAAATGCACCAACTCTCATTGTGTACATATTTGATTAAAACATCATATATGGTGATCAAGCATAAACAACACAATCAAACTCATAATTGAACTCAAATCATTAACATAACATAAACTAAAAGATGTAATTCATTGATTCATTTTTCCTTGCAATTCTAACAAACAATGGCTTAGTCAAGATACATGATAAACACAATTAAATAAAAATAAAAAGGAAAATAAAATACAAATTACTCAGAGATAAAGATAGAACTTTGAATGTAGATAGCCTTCTTAAAGATTTCTTGACTTGCTTTGAATGTTCTTCACTTGAATATTTGAATTGCACTAATAATA